>JARBWK010000012.1:93019336-93244336 GCA_030556195.1 Anolis apletophallus | reverse complement strand
TTTGATAGGATTGAATGCAGTATCGGTGTAGCTTTTGTCCTCAAGTCTATGGTTCCTACAATGCTTTTTGCATCACTGACAAGAGGTGTTTTCTCATATGTTCCTGTTCTCATCATTCTAGAATACAGGGTGGCCTTTCACTTGTATAGGAAGATTTCTTTTTATGGCTCCATCTGCATTGCAGAATCTATAATTCGGAATCATTTAAAGTTAAGTTGCATTATAAGAGTCTACACTAATCATATAATGCCGTTTCAGTTGATGCTTTCAACTGTGAGACATCATCCATACTTGTTTATTACCATTGAAATCTTTTACCAGTAATGTTTGTCAGTTTTGGCACCAAAAAAGCCAGTGGAAGGTGAGGAATTGTGCCAAGTTCCAATATAATACACACCAAACATATGGCTCGAATGAGGAGCAATATCAATAAGCTGAGACAGGGTTTGACTGTCAGTTCAGTTTTGTAGTCATTTTGTATTGTACTGCTTCCTATATAACAGCCTTTAATATAGTTTTGTTTTAAAAGATAGAGAACCTAATGTTGGATCAAAAATTAGTAAGAGAAGCCATTTTGCATTCTAGTTTCACACCTTTAGGCCCCATATAGACTGCCTTATATAGTTAAACTGTATTATACGAGTCTACACTGACCATATAATGCAGTTTCAAACTGCATTATATGGCAATCTAGATGGGATCATAATATACTGTGTGTGTTGCCGTGGAGGTTTTTAAGCAGAGGCTGGATGCCATCTGTCAAGAGTGCTTTGATTGTATTTTCCTGCATTGCAGATTAGGGTTGACTGGATGTCCCTTGTTGTCCTTTCCAACTCTATTATTTTCTGAAATATGTATTTTGAAAATCCTCACAATCTTTAAAGCACCAAGTTATTAGGAAAGTTATTAGGAGTTTTTTTAAAAATGAGTAATTTAATGTGTGTTAATTATTAAAATCTTTTCTTGTTTTAATTGGTTTTTATTTGTTCATTGCCTCAGGAGTCCTTGTGGGCTGGGAGTAATACAGGAATGCAATCAATCAATCAATCATCTTATCTCACGTATTACAGATGATTCATTTATCTTCTCACATTGACTTCAACCAATCATAATTTCGCTTTTAAACAGAAGATTTGATCAATGGGATGTGAAGTCAATTGAAGTTGCTGAGGCATGTCTGAAGACAGAATATCATTTATTTATTTTTAATTCATTAGACTGGAATCAAACCAAGGCAGATCTAGACAATTAGCATCATTGTTCAGGCACAGGCAAAAGGACTTTAGATACTATTTACTGCAGGAACTTCAAGAGGAGAAGGGTATTGTTGGAGCTTTGAAATCCACATTTCCATTGAAATCCTAATTGAAAGCCATATTTTAAAATGAACTTTCTGAATGCATACAAAAGCAGGGACATTGATTTTTGTGAAAGGGTCATCAGAGGTCTCACCTTTAAAGAGAACATTTGAATGGTCTACTTTTGTGATGACATACCTATTTGATTAAAATTTCATTATGTTTCAGAGTTAATTATCTGGCACTCAGTAACAAGGAGAGTTAATTTACATTTTACTAGGAGTTAATTTACATTTTGCTATAAAGCACTTAATTTAGACTTTTAAAAAGTAATGCTAAATTAATAGTGTTAAAAAAAACTATTTGCCTTGGAACTTCTCTCTCACACACAGCATATTAATGCAAAAATCAAGATTTTCCAGATGGCTGGTCTGAACTCTGCCTCCAATTTATGCTAGTAAGTAGTAGAAGCATAACAAGTTGTTAATGAAAGATCAAAGCTTTCCTTGTAGAGTTGTCACTGTTGAACCCTTTAGTTGTTACTGTCAGCAATCCTCCAATGTTCATGATGCTTCAATCAAATATGAAGGAAACATAACCTCCCCTCGTTGGATTTTCTACAGGTTGGATTTTAATCTCAGTTGGATATGAGTTTAATTTGTTTTGCTGCTTATGTGCAAGTCTTACCCTTCCCACTTACATTGCTACTTCTCATTAACAGTAGGGCTGAGAGAGGTCTCTTTCCCCCCATCCCTTTCTTTCCTGACTGTAAACTAAACTCAAGAAGTACAAGGCAACATCAGTGATTTGTATAAACATGCATAGTGTAGTAGTTGTGGGGAAAGTAGAAATGTGGTACCTACTTGGGGTCATAGGTAGACAGGAGGGAGTTGGAAAAATTGCAAATAGCGTTGGTGGCTTAGGGCAGTGTTTTTCAACCTTTTTTGACCCCCGGCACATTTTTTACATTTACAAAATCCTGGAGCACACCACCAACCAAAACTCTTAACACAGTAATACATATAGTTCACCTTGAGTTTTGGAGTTGTAGTTCACCTATATCCAGAGAGCATTGTGGACTGAAACAATGTTGGATCAGGACCAAACTTGGCATGAATACTCAATATGCGCAAATGTGAACACAGATGGAGTTTGGAGAAAATAGACCTTGACATTTGGGAGTTACAGTTTCTGGGATTTTTAGTTAACACTCAATCAAAGAGCATCCTGAACTCTTGCAACAATGGAATGGAACCAATCTTGGCATATTGAACTCTCATTACCAACAGAAAGTACTGAAAGGGTTTGCTTGAGAATTGACCTTGAGTTTAGAAGTTGTAGTTCACCTACACCCAGAGAGCATTGTGGACTCAAACAATGTTATGTTATGTTGTTGTTTGTTTTCTATCCAGAATCACAAGGATGCTCACCACTTTAAGGTCCCTAAAACAGGCATGGGAAAACGTCGGCCCTCTGGGTGCTTTGGATTTCAACTCCCACCATTCCTAACAGCCTGAGGCCCTTTCCTGCTTATTAAGTGGCTGAGGGGGGAAAAAGGAAAAGGGCGTGAGGCTGCTAGGAATGGTGGGAGTTGGAGTCCAAAACACCTGGAAGGTCCAAGTTTGCCCATGCCAGCTTTTGACAGAGACCTCTTCCTCCCCCTTCGCGCCCTTTCTTCCCCCTCCTGCCGAACACTTACTTTTTCTTCTACACTGCCGCTTCTGCCTCCATTTTGATCCAAGGGGGGCAGCGTGAGTGTGTTCAGGAGGGGAGGGGGGAGGGAGGAAGACGTGACCCATGCGGGCGCTACTGTGCAGACTCGCCCCAGAGCAGAGCGAGGCAAAGCGAGCAGAGCGAGGCTGGGAAGAAGGGAGCCAAGTGGAGAAGAAAAAGTGTTCGCCAGGAGGGGGAAGAAAGGGTATTGGAGGTTCCAATTTCTCACGGCACACCTGATGATCACTCACGGCACACTAGTGTGCCATGGCACACTGGTTGGGAAACACTGGCTTAGGGGCTGTGGTGGTGCAGCAGGTTAAACCACTAAGCTGCAGAACGTATTGACCGGAAGGTTGGTGGTTCGAACCCATGGAACTGGGTGAGCTCCCATTGCTAGCCCCAGCCTCTGCCAACCTAGCAGTTCGAAAACATGCAAATGTGAGTAGATCAATAGATACTACTTCAGCAAGTAGGTAATGGCGCTCCATTCAGTTATGCTGGCCACATGACCAAGAAGCATCTATTGACAACACCAGCTCTTTGGCTTAGAAATGGAGATGAGCACCACCTCCCAAAGTTGGACTTGACTAGACTTAATGTCAAAGGGAAATTTTACCTTTACCTTTACTTGGTGACTTAAGGCAAAAAGCTACATCATAAGGTATAAAGGATGATCTTTTCTGACATGAATTGATTCAGAATTATCCTATTCCTATTTTCTGACTTGGGGGGTTCATTTCTGAACAAATTATAATTCAGTATAAGGAAGACTAACATGAATGGATTGATGTGGTTTTTATCTACTAGTGTTGCCATAGTAGCATGGATGTAAAATTTTACAGTTTGAATAACTTTACCATTTTCCTGCTCGCTGCATGCCATTGTACAGAGGCTGACAAGATGGTTTTGGGAGGGTCACGGTGAGAAAGGGTATTTGCTGAGGTTTGTTTGCAGGACCCTCACAAATACCAAAATCTGTGGATGCTCGTGCTATTATATACAATAAAATCATAAAATGATGTCCCATATATAGAATGTCAGAATTAAGAATTATCTTTTTGATGTTTTTGTTGTTGTTTGGATGCAGAATTTGTGGATACAGAGGATTGCATTATTTGTATCATTAGGCCAGCTAGCCATAAAGGAATTGTAGAAATTTCAATCCTCCTAAAATGTGAAAGGAATATCAGAGATTTCCACCCATTTTTTCCTACCAAAATTAAGTGGAAGAAATTAACTGTTTATACCTTAGTGCATGTCCCCTTCCTCAAACTTAGTAGCTCAACCTTCAATAGATTTCTCTCCTCCCATTTTCTTCCTACCTTCTTCTACGGATACAGAAACTATAGCTTTTGGAATATTAGATCAAATCAACTCCTGTTTCAATAAGATCTGTGTGACTCTATTTGGGAAATTACATTAAGAATAAGGTTCTACTATAAGGTTCTACTATTAGACCACCTGTCTGTCTGTTTATCTACCCATCCTTCTATTCCTCTCCCTCCCTAGCTCCCTGTGTATCTCTCTTTTTGTTTTGCCTTGATAGTTCCTTTAAAAATGTCTCTGGTAATGATGTTCCTCACATTGTTATTGTAACTAGAATCTATAATTAATTTTATAAAATGCCACATGCCCATGACAGTAAGTGAATAACAATTATTTTGTACAATTTCCCTTGAGATCCAGTCAGTAAATGTGTGCTTCAATTTTGTCATCATTTTCTTTAAGAATTTTTAAAAGGAAAAGTGGCAGAACAACATTTTCTAGAAGAGAAGTTCCCTTGATGTGCTGTGGACTGTGGGCCTTTCATTATAAGCTCATTTTCACTTTTGTGTAGACCTGTTATGACAAATAATCAACAGCTGCCTCATTCGGCATCTTATATGCTTAGGGATGTCTTGAACAATGGAACTACCTTAAAATGTCACTTAAATAAAAGAGAACAAATGTATAATTTCTGTTAAAGGAGCAAAATGTGATCTGTAGCTAAAAGGGTGCTAAATCAAATTACATGGTATCTAATTTCCATAGAGAACTGTGACAGCATACTGAGGAGATGCTCCTCTTTAGTTATAGCAGAATTCAGTTTTGGCATACAGAATGAGACACATCTTCCCATTTTGCAAGACTACAACTGAATACACTTGCATCCATATTTCAAGCATCCATGAAGCCTGCAGCTGAAGATTGCACTTACAATTTCAAATTATTTTTAAATTCCTGCCCACAATTCTGTTGGCTGACAGTACTACACTCATGTATGCAGTGGCACAGGAGCATTGATAAAATGCGTAATGCGTAAGGCACT
Source organism: Anolis apletophallus (assembly GCA_030556195.1). NCBI lineage: Eukaryota > Metazoa > Chordata > Lepidosauria > Squamata > Anolidae > Anolis > Anolis apletophallus. The sequence continues at coordinate 93,239,014 of JARBWK010000012.1, read as the reverse complement.
GTGGTAACACGGGAGACAACATGGGAATGGAGCTTTCTAAAAAGAAACATCTTTCTCTTCCCACTCCATCACCAACATTGAACACTGCTCCAAAAATGATCTTGCGCTAATATAATGGTAGATTGATCCACCACCAAATCACCAAAGGGATTCTAGCTTCTTTCTCCCAGTTTCCTCTTTTCTTTCAGATTCCCACTCCCATGTTAATATGCCATCAATTCATCTGAAAACCAAGCCATTCATTCCTTCAAGCTCTATACTATGCAGTGTTCAGTAGTCACTGTTACAGAATATGTCCTTACTGGGAGGAAACCTCTTGGCTCTGGGAGCAACATACTAGGCTAGGATATTTTTAGACTGCATTCAGACATAAGGGGAAGCCACAAACCTTTTCGTTTGTACACTATTCAAAATATTCATCTATATACCAGATGAGTAGATCAGAGTGAATAACACTGAGTCTGTCGTTTATTTAAAATACGATTTCTGACAAGCTGATATCTGGCATTGACCTTGGTTTGTTCAACGTTGTTGGTTGTTGTTATGTACCTTCAAGTAAACTTTGACTTATATCAACCCTATTATATGCTCAAAAACACCCAGTGGTTTTTCATAACAAATGGTTTTTCCTATATATTCTTATTCATTATCTGTATTTCAATACAAAAATGGAAATTGTGTGGCCTTTCACATGTTATTGGGTAGCAACTCCCAGCAGCCTCAGAATAAAGGCATTATTATCCATCTATATCTATAATACTGCACAGTTTTCAGTCCAGCTTTGAGGATTAAGCAAATGACAATTTCTCAAATATAAGTATAATGTGTGTGCATGATTGGTTTAAAAAATGGAAGCCACTGTTTTCCAGTCTGTATTTACTGAAATGCAAGGTAGTAGGAGGTGTGTGTTTGTCTGTTTGTTGAGGCTTGTTATGCTTTGCTTCATGTGTTATCAAGCTACATCTCAACTGGACCTGACTCACCATCCATTTGGTGTGAAATGGGTCAGATAAGCATCCTAATTGTGATTTCAATTTATTCCTATGTACTATCACAGTGTTACATAGAGCCATGTGTGGTATTTCTAGCATGACAGGAAAGCATACCACATGCTGCTATGCTAGGTCAACCAAATAACTTACTGCTACTTGTTTATCTATAAAGTGGAGTATTCAAGCAGTTCATTTTAAGGATCTTATTTTGTACTATTACTCATTTCTTTTTGAAACATTATAAATATTATAAATAGAATCTGAAAAGTTAGTGAAAACTATGGAACAGGTTTGATTATGTTTGTTCAATTAACCATTTTGCCTAGGCAGTGGAGAATGATTTCTCTTTCATTTTGAAGCTTTGGGTTAACTGTGTGTTCCTTTGAAATAGCCAATTGATGAAGAAGCCTATACTAAGAAAAGAAACACTTTCCCCCCAGTTTATTTGCTGGTTGATTGCACACCAGTGCAATCACAGTGTAGATAAAGAATGTTTACCTAATATGTTTTCTTTTATAAAATGCATAGCTGTTTTTGATATATGCTGGGAAGATTTCTCCTGTACTCACCGTAGAACCTGGAAGCCTAGGTTTCTGCATTGTCCAAAACTGACTTTCCACATTTAAAACATGTGCACTAACTGCATCAATTCCTTGAGATGCTGGATCTGGTTACAGTGGTTCAGTCCCTTCAGGGAGATAGGACAGGCTATAAATAAAGCACCACCATCATCAATATTATTACGTCTTAGTTACATCCCATCTGGATTACTGTAATATGCTCTATGGGGGGGCTGCCTTTGAAGAGTGTTTAGAAACTTTAGTTGGTCCAAAGAGCTGTGGCCAAGTTGCTAACTGGTGCTGGCTGCAGGGAGTGGACAACCCCCCTGTTGCAGCAGCTCCACTAGCTGCCAGTCTGTTTCTGGGCCTATGCGTTATGGGTTTTGAAGCCCTAGATGGTTCAGGCTATTTGACTGACCACATACCCTTGTATGAACCTTCCATGGCCCTGAGATCTTCATGAGAGGCCCTTTTCTTGGTTCCACCTACATCTCAAACTTGGTTGGTGGGAATGAGAGTAGGCCTTCCTTCTCAGTGGTTGCCCCTCGAGTCTGGAACTCCAGGGAAGCCAGAATGGCCAAACAACAAAGAAACAATGTGGGACTGGCATAGAGCAATGAGTGAACAGACTGAGAACAAAATGACTTTGAATGAGCAGATACCGCAACAATAAAGCAGTAATATCAATGAAGTGTAATATATCAAAACATTAAAAGAACATCCCAAAGAGCAGCAATAACAGTGAAGCTGTCAGCATATGCAATACATATAACAAGTGAGATATTCAGTACATATAATGCAGATACAATATCATAAGATTCAAGTAGAAGATACAGAGATATTCATCATAGAGTATAACATCCAAAGATCCCTATGTGAAATGAAACAACAGTATTATACAGGCACAATGCCCCAGCAGGAGCTTAAAAGGTAAGTATCACAATCACACAATGTGTACAAACATAGCAAAACACATCACAATAATCCAAATGATCAAAGGGGTAGATACCCTGAAACCCTGATAGGTGATGGCCAGTGGAGGAGATGAGAAGGAATGTCCCCTGTTCTGATGAGGCTCAACTCAATGCAAAGATATGCAGAAGGCGTCCTAGCTCTATGGGCTGTGACGTCACAAGATGCAGAACAGGTCGCTGCAATTCAAAATAAAGAGGGGGAGAAGCCCCAAAGTAACAAAAACTGGTCACAGAGACACGCCTGTGTATGAAGAGCTTCGCTCATGGATGGTATGGCACAAATATCACTCCAATTCAAAATGAAAAGGGGGAGAAGCCCCAGAGCAGTGTAAAAATTGATCTTGAGTAAATAGCGTCCTAGCTCTATGAGCTACGACGTCACACGGGCGCGTCTGTGTCTGAGAGGCGTCGCTGATTGATGACGTGGCGCAAATAGCGCTATAATTCAAAATAAAGTAAACTGTGAGGAGAAGCCCCAAAATAATATAATGAGTGATCACAGGTCAGTATACCATTGGTGTGAGCTCATATATGATGAATGACCTCCGTGGTCATTGTGGAGCCGCTAGAGCCGGCACGAACTCACTTGGAAGGAGGGGGGGCCGTGGGGAAGGAAAAAAGCCGCAAAAGCAACGCCAGTGTGCCTTAGCACCATGAAGTAATGGAAGTCTATGGCTGTATAGCCCATAAAGTGGCGAAAATAGTATAATAGCACTGAAGTTCAGCAGCAGGCTTGTTCCTGTAAACCCTGCCCCAAATAAGATGGATGGGGATGTCTAGGGTGAGACGAAGCATACGCCTACGGGGATTTACCGCTGCGCTGCACCCGTTTCGGACCTCAATGGGTCCATCTTCAGGGCGAGAGTGAACACAGACATTTCTGTGGCTTCAAAGGTCTCAAAGCAAAGAATCTGAAATAAAGTGTAATAACATCTACCTCAGAATATGCACAGTCACAGGGTAAAGGGTGGAAGCAAAGGGAAAAAGGTAACATACCTATGTAAAATCATCTAGTAGCATCAATGATGGGTGTGACCGCCATACGGTGGGGAGGAATTAGAGGGAGGAGTATAAATACCCTTGGAGCAGCTGGTGCAAGTAAGGGAATTTAAAGGGAATTAGGCTAATAGGTTGGAAATACTGAGAGGCTCATTGAGGCCAGCAGGGGTCTCACTTCTGACTATTGAAATCCAGGCACTTTCTTTGAGAAGAAGCTGTTGCCTAATGTCACCATGGGGATGGGTTTTGACACATTCCAAACCCATGAAATGAAACTCCTCTTTGCCTTTGTGTACAGATTTAAAATGACAGAATGGCCCTCTCCTTGCTGTCCTTCGAGCAGCAGGCTAAAACTTTTTAATTATCTGAGGGACTGTCTTTTCCCCTACCAACCCCAGAGGTCACTTTGTTCCGAACAAATGAACCTCCTTGAAGTACCAACCTTCAAAGCAATCTGTCTTACATCGACCTGGCGCAGAGCCTTTTCTGTAGTGGCACCGTCTATATGGAACACTCTTCCTAGCGATGTACGGGCCATGCAGGACATTTTCTCCTTCAGCAAGGCCTGCAAGACTCATTTTTTTCAGCTAGCCTTTGATTGCTAGGCCAGAAACCCTTTTTAAGCTAGTTTAATATGTATGCTTTTACCTCTGTGTGTTTTACCTGATTGTAAACTGCTCTGAGCCCTTGGGGAGTGGCGGCATACAAGTCCAAATAATAAATGAATGAATAAATAAATTCAGACAGACTTTTAAAGAAGAAAGTTTTAAGGATCAAGGCAGGTGGTGCTGTGGTTGTTAGCTTTGAATAGATTTTGAATTGGTTTAAAAGTTTTAACTGTTTATTTTTAATATTGTTAATGTTTAATACTATTTTAAAATTTATATATTTTTAGGTTTTAAATTGTATTGTGTTGATTTTATTGTGAGCCACTTTGAGTCTCTTTTAGAGAGAAACAGTGGGATATAAATCATAATCTTTATGACAGAGGGTAACTATTAATATTAATATTATTATTATTAGTAGTAGTATTTTGTACCCACCTCTTCTCATGGCTTGAGGTGGCTTACAGAATAATTATAACACATACACCTTGTAGATATGCCAAAATACACATATTAAAGTATATTTCTATAAAAGATACATATTTAAACGTATTTCTATAAAATTCACAATACAGAGATTAAAGAAAGGACACATGTTTAAAATTCATGTTTAAAAACTGTCTGGGTAGACCTGCTGGTCTTCAGATGGTTTTTTAAAATTCTGACAGCTCATTCCACAGTCTTGGTGTGGCTGATGAAAAGGTCCTTTGGATGATAGTCACCAGTTGCGTTCTGGTGGGCTGGAGTAACCCCCCCCCCCCCAGAGGACCTATAGTAAGTGTTTGAGGTAGATTATATGGGAGAAGGTGATAATTTTGTTAACCTGGACCCAAACCATGTAGGCCTTTAAAGGTCAAAATCAACACATTGTACTTTGCCCGGAAACTAACTGGCAGCCAATGGAGTGGCTTTAGGATAGGTGTAATATGCTCACTCCTAAATGTTCTTGTAATCATTCTGACTGCCATATTTTGAACCAATTGGATTTTCTGAACTTGGTACAAAGGTAAACCAATGTAAAGCATATTGCAGAAGTCCAACCTTGAGGTTACCAGCATATGCACTACTGTCTTTAGTAGGTCCTCTAAATCTAGGAAGCAGTGCAGCTGGTGTATTAGACAAACTTGATAGTAAGCACAACTGACCATTGCATCTACCTGGGCTGACATTTGGAGGGATGGATTCAGGAGCACCCACAAGCTGTGAGCACAGTATTTCAGGGAGAGTGTAACCCCATCCAGAACTGGGTGACACACCTCCACCCCCAGATTAGGACCCTTGATAGCAAGCACCTCTGTTTTGTCTTGTTTCAGTTTCTGTTTATTATAGAGTCTCTTGGAATTGTATACTATCTTCTTCACCCTATACACATCACTAGACCTTATTTCTTATTTCCATTCCCTGAAAAATGTCCTAATCCAGAGATTGCACTAAGATATGATTTCTTAATCTGTCTATTTTATTAATACATCAAAATTAACCACAGGTTTAACAATGATGTTATTCAACAAAAATGGTAACTAAAGCTGTCATTTTGGCATGCGAGGAGGCATACATGCACAATTCCCAAGCTGTTGTATTCCGTTCATTCTCATCACACTAAAATGTTGTTTTATATTTTGTTTGAGTGGGTGCAGAGTTTCACATATCTTTGTTTTAGCTCTGGCATATGCTGTATTGATTCCGTGTGGAAGGAATCCCTTTAACTAGAGTTCTTTAATCATTACATGATGCTGTTTTATGTTGCTTGAAATTATACATCTGGCTGTTTCATGTAGACTGGGAGCTTTCAACATCCACTATAACTGCTAAATGTCCAATCAGATCTTTTATGTCTCATGTGTACAGACACATCCATGGTCTGTTTAATTTTAAAAAGTTTTTTGAAAAAGGAATGATTGCATACCCCTAACGATCCTAATTTGGGAGAGGCAATCCCAAGAAATCCTGTGTTCTCTCATTTATTCAGCTGCCTTTAAAATGTCTAGATTTCCTTTTTCTTTTCGCATTTCCTGTCTTTCACAGTTTGCTTCAATTACTGTGAACTGACTTCAGATTGCAAAAATAGATTGCATTAATTCATATGGAGAGAGGAAAAGGCAGGATCTTGCCTTTTTCAGTAGATTTGGGCAAAAGCAAACTGAGGCACTCTTTCCTTGCCTGTATGCTCTTCCGTTCACAACTTTTTCTATCTTGACCACACTCTGACATTGATGAGTCCTTTTTTTACATCTGTAAATTATTAGAGGGTACACTCCTTGACCAAGTTGTTATTGCTTGTATTACTAAAGTACTTTGCAATTAGTTGTTATAAACCTCAAAATAAAATGATTGAATAATATGCTCTAGATTTCTTCAGAGTTTGCTGTAATTGTAACAGTGTTTTTAAACTGCTACAAGATCTAATTTCATTTGTGAAAGTTACAATAAAGCAAACAATCTCATCCTGTGAAGCAATGTGAAGCAATGTATTGTTATTTCATGACTGATAGATGTTCAGTACTTTTTAACATCGTACTTAGACTATGGCCTGATTTACACTGCCCTATAATGCAATTCACTGCATTGAACTGGATTATAGTAGTTTACACTGCCATATAATACAGTTCAGTAGCGTCAAACTGCATTATATGGCAGTATAGATTTTACATTGTGGGGTCCCTCAGGGGGCCATTCTCTCCCCGCTGTTATTTAACATCTACATGCGACCACTCGCCCAATTGGTACGGAGTTTTGGGCTGGAATGTCATCAGTACGCTGATGACACCCAGCTCATTCTGAGGATGGACCCGGGGTGGAATCTGTACCCGATAATGTTCATCTCTGCCTAGAAGCCGTCAGTGGATGGCTGCGGGCCAGGAAGTTGAGGTGAACCCGACGAAGACGGAGATCTTGTGGCTGGGCCGCCCGGGGTAGAGAGACCCAGTTGCCGACGTTTGATGGTGTGGCACTTCGCCCACAGCCCCTAGTTAAGAGCCTTGGGGTCCAGCTAGACACCCAACTGTCGATGGAAGCGCAGATTGCCTGCGCTTGCAAGACAGCGTTCTACCATCTGCGGCAGGCGAAACGTCTGGCTCCTTACCTTTCCCGCTGCGACCTGGCCACGGTGATCCAAGCCACGGTCATCTCGAGGCTTGATTACTGTAATGCGCTGTACATTGGCCTACCCTTGTCGGCGATCCGGAAACTTAAGCTGGTGCAGAACGCAGCAGCACGCCTGCTGTCGGGAGCCCCAAGATCTGCGCATGTGACCCACTCCTGCGTGCACTGCACTGGCTTCCCATCGAATTCCGGGTCTCCTTCAAGGTGTTAGTTCTAACTTTCAAGGCCTTATATGGTTTGGGGCCAGTGTACTTGAGGGAGCGTCTTACCCCATACAAACCCAGAAGATCACTGCGCTCAGAGGGGCTTAATCTACTAGAGGTCCCTAGTATTAAGATCTGTAGGCTGTCGAGCACCCGGCAGAGAGCATTTACAGTGGCCGCTCCGACCCTCTGGAATTCTCTGCCGGAGGAGATACGAGCACTACGGGGTTTGTTGGCCTTCCGCAAGTCTGTGAAGACTTGGCTATATAGGCAGGCATTTGGTCCCAACTGATGCCTCCTTAGTTGCCAGCTGCCAACATACCGTCCTGCCATGTATTGCCTCTGCGTATCATTGCTTGCCGGGATCATTTGTGGGGAGGGGGCCTTTTGGGTATACGTCTTTTATCTGTTTATTGATGTTTTATTGATTTTATGCTGTAAACCGCTCTGGGCTCCAGAGAGAGCGGTCTACCAAATCGAATTTATAAATAAATTATTTATAAATAAAAAAAATATTTTTCATGTCAGGAGCAACTTAAGAAACTGCAAGTCACTTCTGGTGTGAGAGAATTGGTCATCTGCAAGTACATTGCCTAGGGGACACCTGGATGATTTGATGTTTTGATATTTTGCCACCCTTGTCGGAGGCTTCTCCCATGTTCCCACATGGGGAGCAGGAGCTGACAGAGGGAGCTCATCCACGCTCTCCCCAGATTTGAACCTCTGACCTGTCGGTCTTCAGTCCTGCCTCCAGTGGCGCAATACTGCCTCCAGTGGGTCCCATTTCTAGAGCCTCCAGTGGTGCAATACTCCAGTGGTGCAATAGGAGTATTGCACCACTGGAGGCTCTAGAAATGGGACCCCAGTACAGTTATGACATTAGAAATTATACCAATCATTTAGGATATTTCAACTGTTTCATGAATATGGTCTTCATGAACATTGCTGTTGTTCTCCTATGCTGGAAAAAAAAGGCAGCATAGTAATGTTTGATTTCTAGTTGAGAGGATTCATGGAGGCTATTGTAGTAATATTGATGATACTGCTTTGTTTACATAAAAGTGTGCTACATTGCATTGATTATACCAATAAATTGATTTAGGGGCCTTAAACACAGCCAAAAGTGTGCAAGGATGCGCCCATATTCTCGCACATTCTGAACCAGCACAAGGAGTTTTACAGAATAGAGGGGGAAATCCCCCCTCAGAGCTCCGTGTGTCATTTAGATTCAAAACAGTGCCCTTGGGAAGGAAAGTGGGCATGGGAAGGGAGGATGGCTGCTTGAGACCCAAGATGGCAATCTCAAGAGCAGTCTTCACAATCTCCACACCTCTAAAGATGTGGACCTTACTGAATTTCAACCTGGAATCAGCCTGGATTTTCAGGTGTAGTTTGGAACAATTGCTCTAAGATGCAGAACCTGATGACTGGAAAGTCAGCAGTTCGAATGTGTGGGACGGGGTGAGTTCCCATTGTTGGCTCCAGCTTCTGCCAATCTCGCAATTTGAAAACATGCAAATGTGAGTCAATCAATAGGTGCCGCTTTGGTGGGAAGGTAACAGCGTTCAATACAGTCATGCTGGCCACATGACCTAGGAGGCATCTACAGACAACTCCAGCTTAGAAATGGAGATGAGCAGCATCCTCCAGAGTCAAACTTGACTAGACTTAATGTCAGAGGGAAATTTTACTTAATTGCATTATTACAAGGATGCCTCATGATAATGTACCTGTACATTGAATTTTAGTTACAATATCAGTTAATATTTTTTTTGGTAAAATGCAGATTTATTAAAGATACTTTGCAAAACTTTTTGAAAAACATAACTTATTAGTTTATTAGTGGTTAGAATGTTGTCCTTAGATGTAGGAGATCCTGGTTCAAGCCTCCTAAGTCATTTACAAGTCGAGAGACATTTTAATCCATTGTAGCAAAACAATAAAGAGTCTTGTGGTACCTTGAAAATACATAGATGTGCCGATAGATAAGGGGGAGAGGGGGGGGGAGATCTTGTGCCAGAGGATCTGTGCTTGATTATTTCACTTTCAGGGTCATTTTCTGGAGTGATGTGGGCAAAATAACCCCAAACTTTTGTTCGGTTCCAGTTTTTTCTTTAGTTCTCAAGTATGTCTCCTCTAATTTGAAAGGTTGTAAAAATGGGAGCCGACTACAGATAGTCACTCTGTTCTTCTTTCCCTCCTTTTTATGATTTCCAGATATACAGCACTTTTGGAAAGTAATTAATGAGGAATGCAGAAATGTGATATCTAAAATCATGCCAAATGTATAAAGAGTAGATTTATGAAAACTAAGTACTTGCAAAATTCCCACTTGGCAAAATGTGATTTTACACATAATGAACTGCTGCCTCTATTGTACTTTTTACCCATGTACAATAAATGAAAGCTATTGATTTCATTTGCCATGATTTCCTTTGGAACTAACAGCTCCCATGATAGTGTAACAGCAAAGAAGCTGAAGTTTATAATTGATTTTGACAGTTGTCTCTTCCCAATATTGTACTGCATCTAATTTCTGTCTGTGCATATTTGAAATGCATGAGTGTGGCTGGCATATTGGTTATTAAATTCTTCAGTGTCTTTACAAGTAGTTTTTTCCAGAGATGGCAAATTAGGCAGCAAGATAATAAATTGTTCTTTATGTTTTTTGGAATAGTGACACATTTTAACTCCCACTATTTTTGCAGAGCATAGCCATTTCAGATGTTCTGTAATGCTGTTCCAGGATTAAATATTACAACCTAGTGGAAAATGCTGCCAATCAAAATAGGTCTGCTAGACTGGTCACCCAGTTTTTCATATACTTTGGCAGTCACTGCTGTTTGTTTGGATGCAATTTACTAACCATACAATTTATGACATGCTAACATGGTTGTGCCTTTTGAAGTTATGTTTTAAGTTGCGGCAATGCTAGAAATTTTAGGGTTAAGAAAAAGTGATCAGGTGGGGATGTTCTCATTTTCCTCACCACAATTGCATTAGCTACCTATCTGATTTTACCCAGTCTGGGAATTATAATTAACTGTTTCCAAATAAAAGCAGATTTGAATGACAATGTTTCACATATATTAACAATAGGCAGGATGGAATTGAGATGTACAGCAAACAGTTTTCCATCTGTTGTTGAAGGCTCTCACAGTCAGAATCTCTCACTGGGTTGTTGTGAGTTTTCCTTGCTATCTGGCCATGTTCCAGAAGCATTATCTCCTGGCATTTTGCCAACATCTATGGCAGGCATCCTCAGAGGTTATGAGGTCTACAGGAGATAATGCTTCTGAAACATGGCCATACAGCCCGGAAAACTCACAGCAACCCAGTTTTCTATCTGCTCATACACAGTGGTTCAACTGAGACTTGAGATTTAATAGTCTTACTTCATTCCCCTATATGCATAGACATTTTAGTCAAACCTTAGTCAACATTCACAGGTCAGTATGAGTACTGTGCCTAAATTCTATCTGAAAAGGAACCATTCCCATTTCTGAAGGAAGAAGTGTGTTATTGGTGGCAAAGAAGCCTGAAGAGTATACTTGCAGAGGCTGTGTTTTCCATTGTGTTCACTGCTGCCCTGTGCTATTTTATTAATGGGGACTTCATCACCATCACCATCATTTGCTATCCAATAGAGATCCTGGAACTAAACTTTTAAGGATCCTGAGGGTCCACAGTCTATGGCAGGAGAGAAACCTACATACTAAAGAGGTTTTTTTTAAAAAAAAGGAAAATACCATAATAATAATGCAGGAAATAACATTACTCTAAGTAGACTTCCAATCTCAGAATTAATGTTGGATTTTTTTGCCACCTCCCTATCATCTAGCACTTTTAAGTGACCACGTGTAACTCCAGGAGAAATTAGAAGACTAGGCAGAGTAAACCAAGTGGTTATTTGTTTGTTTGTTTTTGTTTTTTTAAAAAAGCTTTATTGAATATAGCATATATAAGAAATTTGGTACATTAAAAAGCAACATATAGAAAATATATAAAAATATTTATATGAAATAGAACCAAGTGTTGTTAAGGGAAATAAATTCATTTCCACCTCTCACCCTGACAGACCACAATCTAAAGTCCATGGGAGCCTTGAGCAAAGAACCAAGATTGCAAAGTCACCACACCAAAGCTCATGTACGGGATAAAGTCCCACATAGCTAATGAATTTGGCCCCATTTACTATGCCATATAATGCAGTTTGAAACTGCATTATATGGTCAGTGCAAACCCAGTGTAGTGAAGCCTCATTATATGTGTCTACACTGACCATATAATGTAGTCCAGTGCAGTTCAGTTCAGTTAAGTTGCATTTTATGAGTCTACACTGATCATATAAGGAAGTTTGAAACTGCATTACATGGTAGTGTAGATAGGGCCTGCCATAGAAGTCAAAACATCTAGGCTTTAGGTGGTCATGTATGTAGCCTAGTATAAGGCATAAGGTCTCCTAGTCCTTGCTACATGACCCCTGGATTTGGCCCCAAAACTTAAGGGCTAAGACCAGTCTGAACCAGGCATCCTAAACCATAATTAAAATTTAAAGGCTGCATACTATCAAGCATTCTTTTGCCATAGAGAGCACACTTAATAGAGAGTTGAAGACCATCTTGGTTATCTATCAGCTCTACCTTTGTACCAAACACACTTGTCACCTTCACAGGTTGCAAAAATTGAGCTGACATGTTAAGTGTATTGTTAGAAAAATATAATCTATAAAGTGACCTCCGATGCCAAAACAGACATGACAGCATGAAATCCATGAAAACACACCAACATAGACTTGATCTGAACCAGCCATTTCAGTGGTTGCTATTCAGTTTTATAAAAGTTATAGATGTCAAGTCATAGATCTCCCAATGTCATTTTTAGACACATCCCAAACCAAAGATACTTTTAAGTATGAGAAAAAGAAAGATAAAGCTATCAATTTCTAGAGGGCAATTTTGCACATTGAAGCATTTGTGCATACCTGGACTCTTTTGCCTTAGGAGAAAAAAACACACTTTAGTTTTGACTTCAATACAGTTAAACTGCAATATATGGCAATGTAGATGGATTCCATGTTAGATTGTTAGTCTCCACCTACACTCTCCTCCCTATTCACATAAATTCAAATATATTTCCATGTACAGTTTTCAAAGGAATTAATATTTGCATGTATTTTTGCATTGACCAGCACTATGAGGAGTGGCTTAAAGAGCTGGGCATGTTTAGCCTGCAGAAGAGAATGCTGAGAGGAGACATGATGGCCATGTATAAATATGTGAGGGGAAGTCATAGGGAGGAGGGAGCAAGCTTTGCTTTCTGCTGCCTTGGAGACTAGGGCGCGGAACAATGGCTTCAAACTGCAGGAAAGGAGATTCCACCTGAACTTTAGGAAGAACTTCCTAACTGTGAGAGCTGTTTAGTAGGCCTGGTTTATCACGGAAAAAACTGCTTTGAAACTCGCTTCGGATGTAGAAGGCGCTGGCGCCTCGTATGTGATAGACTTCCAAAGTTTTTGAAATTGATTTCGATGTACTTCCGAAATTTGGAATGGCTTCATTAATGGCAGATGGTGTCATGTTTAACCCAGTTTAAACATGACAGCATCTGCTCCAAACTGGGTGTTTTACACACAGTAAAAAATGAGTTCAAGTGGTAAACAACAGTGCAGGGACAAAAAAGCGTTTAGATCATGTGAACAAATACAATGCGGAGTAAAACTACAATAAATACAATTCTTTGTAATATAAATATGTTCTAAACAATATATCAACCAGTCAAGCACAGTAATGCAAGGCGCAGCTTGTAAGGAACACAACAGTATCAAAAACAGTGGCAATAAATAACAGTATCAATATTATATAACAAAAAATCAATATCAAGCCTGTAAAGTTCATGCAGAGAATACCATTGTTTCAACTAAACTCCCGCTATCAACACAGCTTTCCTTCCTGCCTGGGAGGGATAGAAAGCTGCGCCTCCTGGTTTGGAGGCGGCTTTCTTTCCCTCCCAGGTGGGAGGGGAAGGGAAGCCGCGTCCTTCCGACTAACTTACGAGGAATGGCGGAAGAGCTTCGAAATTAGAAATTCACTTCCGGGTTACTTGAATCTCTTTGAATTCACTTCAAAATTTATTTACATCCGAATTCATTCCGAATTTCAAGAACATCCGATGAACCTAATCAGGCCTACTGTTCAGCAGAGGAACTCTCTGCCTTGGAGTGAAGTGGAGGCTCCTTCTTTGGAGGCTTTTAAACAGAGGCTGGATGGCCATCTGTTTGGGGGTGGTTTGAATGTGATTTTCCTGCTTCTTGGCAGGGGGTTGGATTGGATGGCCCACAAGGTCTCTTCCAGTTCTATCATTCCATGACTAAAATATGTTTGTGTGCATATTTTTCAAATAATTGATTTCTCTGTGCACATTTTTTAAATGTGTGATTTTTTTTGTTAACCTGATTGTCTCTCACTGCAAATTACATTTGGGTCCATGTTCAGATCCTTGATGTGTGCATTGAATAATTCCATGAAAGTATGAATTCAATCAGTTTCTTACTCATCCTTTACAATGCCACTTTGGCAACACATAAAATATTTGTTGGTGCCATGCAGATTTCCAGGTGTGAGGAAGTCTCCTATATTTGTATAGCTAGTGGGTTGTGTTTCTAATAGGTCTGTTAGTATCAGATATATGAACACCGAGTGCCTCCTATTTACTGCTTGAAAAATGTGGAAGCTTTGTCTCCTGGTAAGGTAACACTCTGACAAAAAAGAAAACAGACTTGTGAGTGGTTATTATGGCATCTGAGTGGCCCACTTTCAAAATTACACTCCTTTTATTAAAAGCAAAAGAAAGGTGGGATATTTGATTCTTTTAAATCAGGAGATCCATGTGGTGGTCTTTTGAAAGCCCTCGAAGGTGGGCTGCTTTGTAGCACTTTGTTGCACTGGGACAGGAGGAAGCAAGCTATTGATTGGAGAATTCAAGCCTTCAAGATATGAAATTGATTGCATGGTTCTTTGACCCTTTGCCAAATCCAGAAATTCTAGCATAAATTGTACTGGTCAGGCAAACAAAATATATGATAATAAGCAACTGGACTAGCCTGCTTTTTAAGGACCATTCAGAGCTTTTTCTGTTTAGATTTCCCCTTTCCTTCTCCTGCATGGACCCTTAACCTGTGATGCAAACAACAAAATAATTACAGGTTCATTGAAAACAGTTATGCATAAATATCATTATTTCCATTCTGCTTTGCCAAATCTGGATCTTGAAACACAGCTGAGGGTGCTGAGTAAAGTGTTTTTGTCAATAGCAACAGCTGTTCAACAGTAACAATTGCCTGGCTAATGCTTCGGGACCAGAAGATTATTTAAATTTCATTAACATTTAATTAGCCCACAGCACCTATGTCTCACCAGTGACAGATGGAGGAAGAGGACATAATGGCCATCTTACTGTTGTTGGGTTTTTAAAAAATACTGTTTACAAACTCTTTCCCGAGTCATTCCCCCCTTATCATAATTTTCCATGCAGATTTTTTTTTTAAAAAACCCTTTATTTAATTGGTTAACAGACAGCAAGGCTTATACGAAGAAGCAACAGATATTTGTAAGATTATCACAAAAAAGCAATAATCAGATAGCATCCTTCAAGATGGTATCTTCTTACCTTGAAGTTAAAATTAATGAGTGACTCTGTTATGGAGTCTCCAGTGGCACAGTGGGTTAATCCGCTGAGCTGCTGAACTTGCTGATCGAAAGGTTGGCGGTTCCAATTGAGGTAGTGGGATGAGCTCCCGGTGTTAGCCCCCGCTTCTGCCAACATAGCAGTTCAAAACCATGCAAATGTGAGTAGATCAATAGGTACCACTCTGGCGGGAAGGTAACGGCATTCCATGCAGTCATGTTGGCCACATGACCTTGGAGGCATCTACAGAAAATGGTGGGTCTTTGTCTTAGAAATGGAGATGAACACCACCCCACAGTCAGACATGACTAGACTTAATGTCAAGGGAAAACCTTTACTTTACCTCTTATTATTTCTCATTTTTCTCTAGATTTCCTGATACATGAAGATATAAAAATACTGCTAATATCAAAACATATTTATCAATTACTTGATTAAGAGTGGGAACTTCAGGATTATTCATGGAAAGGTGATTTTCGATGCAAACTAGACCCAGTTACTTCTTTGATTTGCTTGTTTTTATATCAGTAATGGCTTAATTCCTATAAACAATTCTGCAGCATTTTTCACAAGGTAATTATGGAAAAGCTCAGTTGATAATAAAATATTATCCGTTTTTAATATCCAGGCTTTAAAAGCTGCCATCTGAGTTGGATAGAAATACACTTTATCACAAGAAGTATATGATGCACATGCATTTTCAGGAAAAATACTATGTGTGGAACCTCACCTTCTCAGTAGTAGTTGTTGTGTGTGTGTGTTATTTTATTAAAACTCAAAGAACAAACTTAATAAAACTCAGCCAATGGGTAAATGAAAGACATCAGTTGATTCCATGGTTGTGAATTCCATTGCTCCATTGTTTTATCATTCATTCATTTTTTTCAGAGGATTGTGGGAGGAATGGAAACTTTAATTGGCCTAGCCTACCATTTTTATGACTCTTTCATTGGCAATAGCCCTTGATCTACTGTACCTCTGCTAGTAATTAAAGAATCACATACAGGGGGAAAGGGTAATCATTATTTTGATAGATTTACAAATCCAATGCTCCTGGAAATCTCAAACTTGTATTCATAAACTTGATTTTTATCAGTTAATTGGAATTATCCTGCTGTAACTTACCTTGCACCTGCCACATTATTTCTGGCAATTAGTTGCAACAGCGTGTAAAACCTTTGAAGGAAAAAATGTTTCATTTCATGAAATAGTTCCTCTTATTTCCTTCTGCTAAAAATGTCAGACTCTGGTCTCCTGAGCATCTATTTTTGTTGTAAATATGAGAAAAGGCTCAGGAGAGAAGGGGAGCTTATCTGATAAAGAGTAGGCTTGGAAAAAGACAGATGTTGCTTTTTTACTTCTACGCAATGGGATCTAGTTGTAAGTACACTTGATGTTTTTTGTGTCATAACAGAAATGGCTACCTGATAAATCAGAGGCTGAAAAACAAGCTGGTTTGTACATAACACTAAAACATAGTGCACAGTTACAAATCACCCTATTTTTCTGCCATTGATTTATCATAGTATACTGTCATATGAATGCACCCAGGCCAGCTTCTGGGCTCTAGTACTGCCATGAGCTAGAAGTTTTTGTTTCTAATTTAAAATGACTGCAGTTTGCTAATCTTCAAAATCTGGAGGGAAACGAAACTATGATTCATATTAATAATGGTGGTTGGCTATTTCCTCTTGAGCAAAGAAGAAGAGAAGACAAGTCAAACAAAAGTTCCCCAGTATTTTATTTATTTAATTTATTTATTATTCCATCTTGTATCCCGCTCCTCCCTGCAGGCTCGGGGCGGATAACAGCATATAAAATAGGCTAGCATGTGGCATCCATGCAGCCATACAATAAAACACAAGCATAAAAACGCAACATATATCCCGAGACATAAAATAACATACAGTGGCCTTCCCCTGGGCTAGGGTATTGGTTATGCAGGAGAAATTACGCTGGGTTTATTTGCCTAATCAAAGGCTAGTCTAAAAAGGGCGGTTTTGCAGGCCCTGCGAAAACGGATGAGCTCTGTAATGGCTCGGACGTCGTCCGGGAGGGAGTTCCAGAGCGCCGGGGCCACCACAGAGAAGGCTCTTTGCCTAGTTGTAGACAAGTGACAGGCGGACCGATGGTACCAGGAGCAAATTCAACTCCTCCGAATGTAGTGATCTCGGGGGAATGTACGGGGCAAGGCGGTCCCACAGGTACGCAGGCCCTAGGCCGTGCAAGGCCTTAAAGGTTAAAACCAACACCTTGAAGGCAACTCGGTACTCAATAGGTAGCCAGTGCAATTGCCGAAGGATGGGCGTGATGTGCTCCTTACCGACGTTCCGCCAGCAAGCGAGCAGCGGCATTTTGCACCAGCTTGAGTTTCCGAATTGTCGACAAGGGAAGGCCAACGTAGAGGGCGTTACAGTAGTCCAGTCTCGAGATGACCGTTGCTTGGATCACCGTGGCCAGGTCGTCCCTGGAAAGGTAGGGTGCCAGTCGCCTAGCCTGTCGTAGGTGAAAAAATGACGCCCTGCTGGCCGCGGAGACCTGGGTCTCCATGGTCAGCAGGAGGTCCAGTTGGACACCCAAGCTCTTAACAACCGGTGACAGGCTAAGCCGTTCACCATCTAGGGTAGACAACCGGCACTCATCCAGTCAGGCCGGCCGGCCACAAGATCTCCGTCTTCGGCGGATTCACCTTTAGCCGGCTGGCCCACAGCCAACCAGTCACGGCCTCTAGGCACTGATGGAAACAATCGGATGCGGTGTCCGGCCTGCCGTCCATTCTCAGCAGAAGCTGGGTGTCATCAGCGTACTGATAACACTCCAGACCAAAGTCGCGGGCCAGCTGGGCCAGGGGCGCATATACACGTTGAATAATAAGGGGCGGATGGCCCCTGGGGACCCCACAGTCAAGTGGGAGTCTCCCGGAGGCCCCCACCCCCTCCACACGTTGTCCCGGTCCCGGAGGAAGGAGCCACCCATTTAAGGCGGTCCCCCCAACCCCGGAACCGGCTAAACGGTGGGTCAACAATGCGTGGTCTACCGTGTCAAACACTGCTGTCAGATCTAACAAGACGAGCAGGGCCGATTCACCCTGGTCCAGCTGGAGGCGAAGTTGGTCTGTAATGGCGACAAGCACGGTCTCCGTCCCGTGCCCAATACGGAAGCCGGACTGGAAGGGATCAAATCCAGCTGAGTCTTCAAAGAACCGCTGCAGCTGATCCGCTGCTGCCCTCTCAATTACCTTGCCTAAAAAAGGCAAGTTGGAACCTGGCCGGTAATTGGAGGGAGCCGAAGGGTCTAAATTCGGCTTCTTCAGCAGCGGTCTGACCATAGCCTCTTTTAACCCCCCTGGGAATACTCCTTGCTCAAGGGAGCTATTTATGATTGTGCCCAGGGGGCCTCGTAGCCCCTCCCGGCAAGCTCTAACAAGACAGGAGGGGCACGGGTCAAGGGAGCATGTAGTTGGTCTAGCTGCAGCGAGTAACTTGTCGACAGCTGCTGCGTCCAGCAATTGAAAACAGGTGAAGGTGGGCCCGCCGAGTGGCGGCGGAGTCTCGAGTTCGCTAACTGTATCAAGAGTGGCAGGAATGTCCCAGCAGAGAGTCGAAATCTTGTCTGCAAAGTGGCTCTGAAAAACCTCAGCAGTTGGAGCCAAACCCCTATCATTTGGGATAGTTGGGATTGCTGTCAGAGACCAAATTATCTTAAACAATTGAGCTGGGCGTGAGCTGGCCGACTCTATCAGGGAAGAATAATGGACTTTTTTGGCTCCCTTGATAGCTTGCTCATAAACCTCTTTAAACTATTTATAAGCCGATTTCGAAGCTTCGTCACGGAGGCTCCGCCACACGTCCTCTAGCTGTCTCTTCCTCCGCTTCATCGCTCGTAGCTCCTCGGTAAACCAAGGCGAGCAATTTCTGCGGGGGAGGAGAGAGCGCCTGGGGGGCGATCTCGTCCAGGGCAGTGGAACGACTGGAATTCCAGTATTCCACTTGCCCATCGACTGAGTCAAAGTTCCCAGTCCCTTAGAGCATTCAGGAACCTGCTGGGTTCCATAAGTCTCTTCGAGCGAACCAAAATAGGTTCGGCACCCTTACCGGGAGGGGAGGCCGCCTCCAGACGAACTTCCAGGACACTGTGATCCAACCATGGAACCTCTGTTATGGAGACTGGGATCACGTTAACTCTGGCGGCGAAAATCAAGTCCAGGGTGTGCCCGGCCTGATGTGAGGGGCCGGTCTTACAGAGTGAGAGTCCTAGTGCCTCCATGGTAGACACCAGGTCCATGGCCGCCGTTGAGGGGGTATCGGCATGGACATTGAAGTCCCCCAAAACAATGAGCTTAGGGAACTTCAATGCCCACTCCGCGACCACCTCCAGCAGCTTAGGCAGACTCCCTGCCGGTACATTGGGTGCACGGTACACCAGCAGGAAGGCTACACTCTCACTAAGGTCCCACACAAGGCCCACACACTCCATCCCTGGAATGTTCGCCGTCGGAATCGTCCTGGAATTAAAAGTGTCTCGGCTGAGGATGGCGACCCCTCCCCCCCGCCTCTCTGTCCTCATCTGGTAACTGGCCACAAACCCAGGAGAAGCTATCTCGTGCATAATGACCTCGTCTCCCTCTTGGAGCCATGTTTCTGTGAAACAGGCTAAGTCGGCCTCCCTCTCAAGGAGGAAGTCCCGGATGGTCCCAGTCTTATTTCGCACGGACCTGGTGTTGGCCAGGACCAGAGTTGGAGGAGAGGTAATTGGGAACTTCTCATCTGCGTGCCTGGGGATAGCCCCTAGGTCAGAAGGGGGACGAGCCTCTCTTTGGCTCCTCCGCCTTCTCTCATCAGGCTATAGGGACGTCTACCGTCCCTATTGCCCCTTCCCGAGATCACACGTATTGCCCGCGCCGCACCTCATCCTTCGCCAAATCCCCTAGGTATCTGGTCTTCTGCCCTCCCTCCGAAAAGGGGGGTATGCCGGTGTTGTCCCTCGTTCCCTAGGGGACCTTGGGTTAAAGATGGAGGCAAGGATGCCCTTCCCTCAGCAGGGTTCTGCATTGTCCTTGGTGGTGGGGGTAGTCCTTGATCTGTGCCCAGCGGCCTATCAGGTCTAACAGTCGGCTCAGATTGGGGGGGTATAGGGGTGGGGTCAGGAGATTCTCTCCGGCTCCCATTGTTAAAACCCGCCCCCCAGAAGGTCCTTTATCTGTACCTCCCACCCTTTGAGTTCATGAAAGTCTTGGGGACGGGGCCACTGATATCAGCGGCTCCTCCGCCCTGTTTTGTTAGTAGGCCTTGACCTGGGATCAGCCTCTCTGGGGTAGGTTCTGATGTTGAAGGGCTACCTTTCCTCTCCTTTTGGGGGTTTCTGCCCGAAGGCTTGATGGCAATGGTAGCTGGACCCTTTCGAGGCTCTGCACACTGAGCTGTAGCTGGGTGCTCCCAGTGCTCCACGTGCTGAGCTGTCAACTGGCAGATATTCAGTTGATCCAGTTGAAGTTCACCTGATGGGATCAGTAGCAGTGGTGTATGTCCTCCAGCACCTAGGTGGCGCTGGTGCTTTCCGTTCTGTTGGCATTCTCCTTTTCCCAGCTGGGAGGGAGGAGGAAGGGCTCCCTCGTCACTGTGGGGCAGGCCTGCCGAGAGCGGGGGTAGGCTCACCGCGCGTCGATTGCGTCGACGCCGCTTGCGTCGCCGACGGTGCTTTCGTTTCTCCCCACCCCCCCTCCAATGGGGGGGGGAGGGGCCGATGTTCATCAGGCAGAGCTTCCGGTGAACAAGCTGGAGGGGCGGTCGCTGAAGAGCTTCTCTTCCGGCGCCGGCGCTGGTGTCGGGTGCGCCTGCGCTTCAGTCCCTCTCCGCTCAGTTCCGGTGGGGGGGAGGGCACATGCTTCCCCTGCGCGTCCCCAAGGTCACGCGCCATCTTGTCCCACGCTCACAGTTCTTTCCTTGCCGAGCGGGACAGAGAGACCTGCTCCACGTCGAAGGATTCCTCCTTTCCCATCTCCTGTCGCCCGCCAAGGTCGGGCTCCGGGTGCCTCCGGCGGGATGACCAGGGGCAGACCCCAGGGTCCAGGCCCGCCTGGACGACTGGACAGTCCACGCCGAAGAAGCATCCTGTGGCCGGGGGATCCGCCGGGAGGGGGGCCGAGATCGGACCCCCCGCTCCTGCCGTCGCACCTGAGCTCTCCACTAGTGCCTCCGTCCGTGGTGAGTCGTCTGCCGGCGCGTCGTACACCGGCGTATCTGGCCGGGTCTTCGTTAGTAGGTCCCAGGAGTGATCCCAGAGAAAGTCTGGGGAGCTCCTGCGGTTAAGGGTCGGGGTGGTCGGGGCGGTAGTGTCCTCGCTCTCCTCCTCACCCAGAGATGGTCTGGCTGGGCCGGGGCAGGCGTCTGCGAGGACTTGGTGCAGCCGCTCATCAAACAGCCTAGTTTTCTCCTCCAGCCAGCCAAACTCCTCGCAGAGCTGCTGTAGGGTTATCTGTCCAGGTAAAGTGATGGTGTCAGCCCCAGCAATTAGGGGAGCAGGCGATGGCCGAGGTCGAGGCGCCTCCCCGGCTGAGGCACTTCTCTGGGTCTTCAGTTCGGCCTCCAAGCCCAGGCAGTAGCTATAAAAGTCCTCGTACTCATCCTCTGGGCCGAATACTACCCGCTGAGGACCCACACCGGCCTCCACTTAGAAAGTTACAAAGTTACAGAAACTAATTACTTCTCAAAGGCAACTTTGAACTGGGAAGAAACTGTGGAAATGAAACAAAGCTTAACATAACATAAATACTCCCCCTCCCCAACAAAACAGTATCTTTGTCACACCACAGAGACCTCAGGCTTCACTTTTGCTCGGGTCTACATTTAGCCAATATGACTATAAGGCAGTTTCCAAGCCAGCTTGTTTTCATCTAGGCCCCATCTGGGCCTCTCTGCCTTCCTGTGAGAAGCTGGTACGGAATGCCTAGCTAGCTATGTTCAAGGTTACCTAAACTAAGCCTCTCTGTTTGCAAGACGCCTCGAAGAGGCCCATAAAGAACTCCCTGCGAAACATCTGCGCCCGTTAATTGGCAGCGCATTCCAACGGACCTTAGGTAACAAAAACATATAGCTTCTCATCAATCACTCAGCTTGATGTTCGACGCACCGGAACTGGTCAGCGAACCCTATATCTGTGGTCGGGATACAACGGGATCCATCTCGGATCAACGTCGATGCTAGGAAGATGCTCCTTTGAAGCACCGGCCGTTACCGGCCTACCTTAAGCTGCACCGGCCCTTCCCAGCGGGCTGCCTTGGTTCGCTTGTTCCTGACAGCGTTGTGTTCAAGCCGTGATCCTGAAGAGACTCTGTTGCTTTGTATCCATTGCTTTCCAAGTTGCTATGGTTGCTGACGCGGAGGGAATCTATCCAAAGACTCTGTATTGCATCCGGCTTGGATTCCCTGCTACAGAACTATACCTGTTGATCCTGATTGCTGCTACTTAAAAGGCATTATACCTGCCTTCAAGCTTTCTTCCCTTTTACCTGCACAATAAATCTTGTTGTACCTCAGCTGCTGTGTGGTTTGTTCAGGGAGGTCAAGTGCCAGGGCCCAAGGGGGCGACAACCTTGCTACTTATAGATATGTGAAATCTTCTGTTTCCAGCTTTTCCTTTTGCTAGGGAATGAGATTCTGACTCTATTGAGATAGCCCCTACCAGCCTCCCTCATACCCTGTGGTCAGTATTTCAAAGAGAGAACTTGGAAAAACAGCCCCCCCCCCCAAATGAACAAAGACAATTTATACCCCTCCAAAGCTTCCATGTGTTTTAAGCCCTCCATTCCCACAGGCTTGATTGTCAAAGGATACCTACATAAAAACTCCAGACATCACCCTAATCAAAAAAGAAGCACAATTAAAGCCCTGGCAGACTGCAAAAAAGAATCTGCAAACCCCACCTCCTCCAAGGTGAACTGAACCACCTAATCTGGGCTCCACAGGCCAATGGATACTCCACCTAGACATCAGAAGAGCTGCAAGACCGAGAACAAGCCACGAGAGTAAAGGCAAAGATCCACCCTGAAGAAACGTATTCTTACCATACATCAAAGGAACTAATGACCACATAGGGAAGCTGATGAAGAAACACATATTGGTGACGTTTAGACTGGAGAACGAAAGGCTAACTTCTTACATAATAGCCACCCTTAAATATTTGAAGGAATGGCATAAAGAAGATGGAGCCAAGTTGATATCTTCTGCTCCAAAACCGTGTGGCCACTATCATTTCTAAGATTCTATATGTTAATGGGTGCTTCCAGATGGCATGAAAACATGGGTTTTAAAGGAAGGACAAAGAAACCCTGTACTTGAGAACATATGCTCACACAGACCTGTGGGTCCTGGGGTTTCTTCCCCTGCTGTTCTTACAGGCCTCATCTTTATAGGAACAAGATGGAGGGTAGATGGGAGTAATCACTCTATAATATGCTGAACTATATATGTGCACATGCAAATATCTAAACATAAACATAAGCAGATGTGCATTCTGCACATAATAGAATGATTAAACTTGTATTCATAAACTTGATTTTATCAGTTAATTGGAATTATCCTGCTGTAACTTACCTTGCACCTGCCACATTATTTCTGGCAATTAGTTGCAACAGCGTGTAAAACCTTTGAAGGAAAAATGTTTCATTTCATGAAATAGTTCCTCTTATTTCCTTCTGCTAAAAATGTCAGACTCTGGTCTCCTGAGCATCTATTTTTGTTGTAAATATGAGAAAAGGCTCAGGAGAGAAGGGGAGCTTATCTGATAAAGAGTAGGCTTGGAAAAAGACAGATGTTGCTTTTTACTTCTACGCAATGGGATCTAGTTGTAAGTACACTTGATGTTTTTTGTGTCATAACAGAAATGGCTACCTGATAAATCAGAGGCTGAAAAACAAGCTGGTTTGTACATAACACTAAAACATAGTGCACAGTTACAAATCACCCTATTTTTTCTGCCATTGATTTATCATAGTATACTGTCATATGAATGCACCCAGGCCAGCTTCTGGGCTCTAGTACTGCCATGAGCTAGAAGTTTTTGTTTCTAATTTAAAATGACTGCAGTTTGCTAATCTTCAAAATCTGGAGGGAAACGAAACTATGATTCATATTAATAATGGTGGTTGGCTATTTCCTCTTGAGCAAAGAAGA
This sequence comes from Anolis apletophallus, assembly GCA_030556195.1. NCBI lineage: Eukaryota > Metazoa > Chordata > Lepidosauria > Squamata > Anolidae > Anolis > Anolis apletophallus. The sequence continues at coordinate 93,214,723 of JARBWK010000012.1, read as the reverse complement.
AGAGAAGACAAGTCAAACAAAAGTTCCCCAGCATTTTCTTCTCCACCATTCCCAGGCTCCTTCTACACTGCCATATAATGCAGATGATCAAAGCAGATAATCGAGATTATCTGTTTTGAACTGGATTATACATGTCTACACTGCCACATAGTCCAGTTAATCAAAGCAGTTAATCTGGATTTTATATTGCAGTGTAGAAGGGGCCCCTAGTGGAAGACAGAGACATAAGTAACCAAAGCAAAAGAACTTTTCTTTTCCCTCCCCTTGAAAAAGAAAGGATCATGTGTGCGTGCGTGTGCGTGCGCCAAGTAGCAAAAACACACTATGGAAAACCCTAAAGATTCTCTTCTCAGTAAATTGGATTATATCAGGTTATGGGATATCATATTTGGAAGCATCCTTCTGCAAGCATAGCTTAGGGTACATCAGCACTGTATAAGTAATGCAGTCTGACATCACTTTAACTGCCATGGCTCAGTGTTATGTAATCACACTGAACCATGAGCCATGAAGCTTTACAAGGTCTTTGGCCTTCTCTGCCAGAGTGCTGGTGCCTCGCCTAACTCAGCTCCTATGATTCCATAGCATTAATCTATGGCAATTAAAGTGGTGTCAAGGATTAATTCTACAGTATGGATGCACACTTAGAAAGTTACAAAGTTACAGAAACTAATTACTTCTCAAAGGCAACTTTGAACTGGGAACAAACTGGGGAAATGAAACAAAGCATAACATAACATAAATACTCCCCCTCCCCAACAAAACAGTACCTTTGTCACACCACAGAGACCTCAGGCTTCACTTTTGCTCAGGTCTACATTTAGCCAATATGACTATAAGGCAGTTTCCAAGCCAGCTTGTTTTCATCTAGGCCCCATCTGGGCCTCTCTGCCTTCCTGTGAGAAGCTGGTACGAAATGCTTAGCTAGCTATGTTCAAGGTTACCTAAACTAAGCCTCCCTGTTTGCAAGACGCCTCGAAGAGGCCCATAAAGAACTCCCTGCGAAACATCTGCGCCCGTTAATTGGCAGCGCATTCCAACGGACCTTAGGTAACAAAAACATATAGCTTCTCATCAATCACTCAGCTTGATGTTCGGCCTTTTGGAACTGGTCAGCGAACCCTATATCTGTGGTCGGGATACAACGGGATCCATCTCGGATCAACGTCGATGCTAGGAAGATGCTCCTTTGAAGCACCGGCCGTTACCGGCCTACCTTAAGCTGCACTGCCCTTCCCAGCGGGCTGTCTTGGTTAGCTTGTTCTGACAGCGTTGTGTTCAAGCCGTGATCCTGAAGAGACTCTGTTGCTTTGTATCCATTGCTTTCCAAGTTGCTATGGTTGCTGGCCTTGGGAGGAATCTATCCAAAGACTCTGTATTGCATCCGGCTTGGATTCCCTGCTACAGAACTATACCTACCTGTTGATCCTGATTGCTGCTACTTAAAGGCATTATACCTGCCTTCAAACTTTCTTCCTTTTACCTGCACAATAAATCTTGTTGTACCTCAGCTGCTGTGTGGTTTGTTCAGGGAGGTCAAGTGCCAGGGCCCAAGGGGGCGACAACCTTGCTACTTATATATACGTGAAATCTTCTGTTTCCAGCTTTTCCTTTTGCTAGGGAATGAGATTCTGACTCTATTGAGATAGCCCCTACCAGCCTCCCTCATACCCTGTGGTCAGTATTTCAAAGAGAGAACTTGGAAAAACAGTCCCCGTCCCCCCCAAAATGAACAAAGACAATTTATACCCCTCCAAAGCTTCCATGTGTTTTACGCCCTCCATTCCCACAGGCTTGATTGTCAAAGGATACCTACATAAAAACTCCAAACATCACCTTAATCAAATAAGAAGCACAATTAAAGCCCTGGCAGACTGCAAAAAAGAATCTGCAAACCCCACCTCCTCCAAGGTGAACTGAACCACCTAATCTGGGCTCCACAGGCCAATGGATACTCCACCTCAGACATCAGAAGAGCTGCAAGACCGAGAACAAGCCACGAGAGTAAAGGCAAAGATCCACCCTGAAGAAACGTATTCTTACCATACATCAAAGGAACTACTGACCACATAGGGAAGCTGATGAAGAAACACATATTGGTGACGTTTAGACTGGAGAATGAAAGGCTAACTTCTTACATAATAGCCACCCTTAAATATTTGAAGGAATGGCATAAAGAAGATGGAACCAAGTTGATTTCTTCTGCTCCAAAATCTTGTGGCCACTATCATTTCTAAGATTCTATATGTTTATGGGTGCTTCCAGATGGCATGAAAACGTGGGTTTTAAAGGAAGGACAAAGAAACCCTGTACTTGAGAACATATGCTCACACAGACCTGTGGGTCCTGGGGTTTCTTCCCCTGCTGTTCTTACAGGCCTCATCTTTATAGGAACAAGATGGAGGGTAGATGGGAGTCATCACTCTATAATATGCTGAACTATATATGTGCACATGCAAATATCTAAACATAAACATAAGCAGATGTGCATTCTGCACATAATAGAATGATTTTTTTTAAAAAAAGACCTGCTGGCTTTCTCCTTTCCTTTAACTCCTTTTTCAATCTGCTTAATATTATACAGTTGACAATAAAGAGTTTCTGATAGTTAATTGCTTTTCGTTTGTGTTTCCTTTAAATCCGCTGTGTGTCAGTTTCAGGTTTCTAAAAAGTGGACATGTACTGGAGCAGCCTCCACAGGGGCTAAGGGAAGGAAATCACACGTTTTTGGTGAGTGCAGGGATATACTCTCACCCGACCTATTCAACTTGTATGCAGAACGCAATGTGCGAGGCTTGATGAATGCAAGGCTACACTTAAAATTGCTGGAAGAAACATTAACAACTTTAGATATGCAGATGATATCACTTTGATGGCTGAAAGTGATAAGGAGCTGAGGAGCCTTCTAACCAAAGTGAAAGAAAGTGCAAAAGCTGGGTTGCAGTTAAACATAAGAAAAACCAAGATTATGGCAACCAGACTGATTGATAACTGGTAAATAGAGGGAGGAAACATAGAGGCAGTGAAAGACTTTGTATTTCTAGGTGCAAAGATTCCTGCAGACACAGACTGCAGTCAGGAAATCAGAAGACATTCACTTCTTGGGAAGAGAGCCATTACCAATCTCGACAAAATAGTGAAGAGTAGAGACATCACACTGGCAACGAAGATCTGCATAATTAAAGCAATGGTAATTAAAGCAATGGTATTCCCCATAGTAACCTATGGATGTGAGAGCTGGACCATAAGGAAGACTGAGCGAAGGAAGATAGTTACTCTTGAACTGTAAGGCTGGAGGAAAATTTTGAGAGTGCTTTGGCAAGAAGATCCAACCAATCCATACTTCAGGAAATAATGCCCAACTGCTCATTAGAGGGAAGGATATTATAGGAAAACATGAAGTACTTTGGTCGCATAATGAGAAAGCAGGAAAGCTTAGAGAAGACAATGTTGCTGGGTAAAAATGGAAGGAAAAGGAAGAGGGGCTGACCAAGGGCAAGATGGATGGATGTGACTGGCTTGACTTGGAGTGACTGGCTTGACTTGGAAGGAACTGGGTGTGGCCACAGCTGACAGGGAGCTCTGGCGTGGGCTGGTCCATGAGGTCAAGAAGAGTCTGACACGACTGAACAAATAAACTACAAGGGATATATAGTGATGCGAATATGCACATTTTTTGGACAAAATTGTGATAATGGAGATTTTTGTTTAATTTGGTGGTTTTTTACCATTGCAGCAAATCAGTGCACATTTAATACTAACATCATGTAGCTACCCATCCCCTCCCTTTTTTTAACCTGAGCGATCCTGTGTTTTAGGTACTGTGTAGATGGGCCCTATGAATGTTCAAATACCCTGTTTAGTTTTTAGTGCAAATAATGTGATGCCTCTGCACATTTCTAATAGTAAAATTGTAGGAATCACTTATTTAGTATGCTTACAGTTATCATATGGAGTATGGCAGAGTAGGAATGCACCACTAGCAATTTCAAAGTAAATGTATAAAAATGGAACTGCAGTTTATCTACAGTAGTGTTGAATTGTTTTCTACCATGAAAACTGCTGGAGAATGCGAACAGCCACAAATTGAATTGCTTCCACCATGAAAACTGCTGTGGAATGTGTACAGCCACAAATCTCTGTCATTTCTCCCAATAAAAGAAAAATAGTATAACAAAATGTTATCAGAATCCTTATCCTTTTATATTATTTTACCTTTCCAGGTTATTTTCCTTTCCAAGGCTCTGTGTAAACAGATTCTTCTGTCATTGAAAATATTATTATGACAACTCCTAGCTGTGTCCCCTGGAGCATATTTGCACATTTAAAAAATCTGTGTTTCTCTGAAATTAATCTCTGTAAAATTGGATAGTAAACAGAAACTGCAAAGCTCTTGGAGAAAAATCTGTTGACTCTAGCAATTACATGTGCCATTTTAGTACCGCCAAAGGACAATTGTGTCTTAGAGCTAGAATCTATATTATGAAATGTGGATTTTTCTTTCTAAAAACAAACAAGCAAAGACATTTTAAAATATAATAAGTTGATTCTTGTCTGTTTTAGGCAGCAGTTGGACCCCTCCTCCCTCATACGTTCAGAATCACTGCATGTTTTGTTTTTGTTTTACAAGTTTTATTTGTAAGCTGTGATGTGCATTTATTAGTTTCCGATTGTCCCATTCCATAGGAAATGACTCTTGTCCATTATAGAAACTCCAAATGCCCATGGTGGGTTGAAATATTGGGGAATGTACAGAATACTCCTGCAACAGTGTACAAATAAAAATTGGGGAAATTATCACACACTTTTAAAACTTGAGTTACAGCTTCTTCACACATGGGTGAAAATGAATCCTATCGCAGGATGTTACCTCCGATTCACAGGCAAAGCATTAGTGGACAATAGTTTTTTTTAAAAAATAATAAATTGGGAACTCCCATCTCTAGCCTATTCCTTGCACTTCTGAAGTGCATTTTTTTCTGTGCAATGGGGCAGGGTCCTTCTTGCAAACTGGCTTCCCCTGCTTTTCCTTCTGATAAACTTCTGGCAGTATAACTCTAGGGAAGGGAATGAGTGAGAGCATATGAAATCCACTGTGGGCAGAAAGGCAAAAAAAAATCCTTTCTTTTCTTTTTCAGTTGAAAAAAAAGTGGACATTTATCTTCCATGAGAGCACTTAGCTCAATGTAGTTTCACAAGGTTTAGCCTTTTCTTCTTTTGGTGAGGCACCAGCACCCTTTTGCAGAGAAGGCTAAAGACCTTGTGAAACTGTGGTTTACAGAACTCATTAGCATTGAACTATGGCAATTACAGGGGTGTCCTTTTAATTACATATCCCACGAAAATTTGAATGAAGTTTTGATTTAAATTTTGTCATTGCAGTTGATAAGAGGAAGTGTTAAGTTTTTGTTTAGTGATCTTCCTATTTCCTAACCATGCCATCTCCCCCCCCCCCCCCGCTCCTCCTCATCACATGGGAGAGGTGAAAAGGTACATTTAAAAAGCTTCAAAAAGAATATGACACCAGCTTGTGCTGAGGATGGAGGGCTGGCCAGACTCCGTACCTGATAATTTCCATCTGTGCCTTAAGGCCGTGACTGGATGGCTACGGGCCAGCCGGTTGAGGGTGAACCCATCAAAGAACATCTCCTCGATGTTCCTGCTATCCAGACATACCATCTGTCATCTACCAGACAAAGAGCCTTCTCTGTGATAGCACCAATGCTCTGGAATTCTTTGCCTACTGAAGTTCGATCGATTAGAGAGTTGTCCTCCTTCCAGAGAGCTTGTAAAACTACCCTCTTTTGGCAAGCATTCAACTTGAGTGGTCCTTCACAACATACTTGACTCGTAAATATTTAACATTTTATAACTTGTTGTTATTTTGTGATGCTATATTATGCTATGTTGTTTTAGATTATCTAAACCACCCTGAGCCTGTGGGAAGGAGCAGTATAGAAATCAAATAAATAAATAAATAAATAATATGTGTGCTAGCCAAGGACCCTCCTGTCCCATCTTAAAGATGGGTTTAGCACAGGTTTACCGCTGGAGAACCTGTTTTAAGAGATGTATGTGATCATGTTTTGAGAGAGAAATAGCCAAGCTGAGTTAACTGAGTGTAAACAATTTTGAACTCCGTTTGCAACTACTGAAATAAGCTGAGGGCAAAGGGAGAAACTGGAAGCAGGAGTTAAACTTGGGCAAAAAGCAGCTGAAGAGGTGGGATGACGAGAAGATTAATCAAGACTGCCCCTGCCAACTTATGCCAGTTGGAGATTTAATGCTCCCCCTTGAGACTTATAAAAAGAGCACAAAAGAGATCAAAACATTGGAGTTCTTAAACAGCCAGAGGTATAATTTCAAGCAACATAAAACAGCAGCATATAACGACTAAACTCTATGTAAAGAGATTTTTGCAAACTTAGTGAATACAGAATATGTCAGAGTTAACAGAATGATCTATGAAATATTGGCCCCACAGAGATATCATAATAAACCACAGTTTATTGTCATAAGAATGACACACACCACTGCAAAATTACACTTATATGGCAAAAAGATATTTTTGTTACTATTTTTGCTTCAAACAGAACAGTTGACCTATGGTTAATGTTAATTGTGGTATGTTTCAAAATTTGGCACTCTGCCAAATTAGGACAGTTGGAAGGTATAGTACAAGATTACTTAATTTGATCTGGAATATCAGAAGTACACAATTTTTCTAAATCTAAACAAGGGGAAATATTAGAATCTTACACTCTGCTTTAGCCTTTTTGCTACTCATTTCATTTCAGTTTCTATAGAGTTGATTTTCCTTCCTCCTTTAAAAAAATGATAGCATTAAACAGCTGGCAGTTATATTAAAAATGATACTTCTGTGGCGTCCTTGGTTGTCAGCATCCTCCATCCTGTTTTCCAGATTATATTCCAAGAGTTTTCAAACAGTGAAAAAATGGTTCACAGAATGTTTCATGTTGATATCAAACTCTTCATACATAAATGTTTATGTACGCATGCTGTATTCACAGTTTTCAAACAGTTACTCAGAAATGCATAAAAATCTTAACAAAAATAAGATTTAGTTGGAATGAAGAGTCAATGAATTTAATAATATTGTTATTTTAAAAAACTTTACAGAATGTACATATTTGTGAGAGTGCAAGGAAATAAGTAATGATATCAAACTCTTTATACATAAATGTTTATGTACTTAGTAAATGCAGACAAAATGCTGTATTCACTAGAAAATACATTTGATAAATGCAAACATTTGAAAAGAGTGTAATCACCGTCCTCAGCGCCTCTGTGAAATGCATATGGATAGCCTCCATCGCATGTTCTCATCCAAAAAAAAAGCAGTCTTATGTGGGGCGGTGATGTAAATTTAAAAGTGCAAAAATAAGATCAATAGAATTCAGTTGGAATGAAGAGTCAGAAGTGACTGAATGATGAAACAACAAAAATCATGATCAACGGTGTCGAAGGCGCAGTTAGGTCAGGAGGACTAGGACTGCCGAGCCCCCTCCAAATAGAAGCCTGACTGCTGTTTATCCAGATTAGCTAGGGTTTATACTAGGGATACTCCTATGGCTTTAATCCAGGGTTATGGACAAAAATGAACCAAGATTGCTCTTCCATTTGAAATGTTTTGGGATACTTTTCAATGATTTTTTCCACTTCCAAAATGCGATGTTGTGTTGTTTATTCGTTCAGTCTCTTCAGTCTCTTCCGACTCTTTGTGACCTCATGGACCAGCCCATGCCAGAGCTCCCTGTCGGCTCCTTCAGAGTCAAACCAGTCACTTCAAGGATACCATCCACCCATCTATCTTGCCCTTGGTCGGTGCCTCTTCCTTTTCCTTCCATTTTCCCCAGCATCATTGTCTTCTCTAAGCTTTCCTGCTTTCTCATTATGTGACCAAAGTACTTCATGTTTCCTATAATATCCTTCCCTCCAGTAAGCTGTCAGGCTTTATTTCCTAAAGTATGGACTGGTTTGATTTTCTTGTGGTCCAAGGCACTCTCAGAATTTTCCTCCAACCTCACAGTTCAAAAGGTACTATTTTCCTTCGCTCAGCTTTCCTTGTGGTCCAGCTCTCACATCCATATATTACTATGGGGAATACCATTGCTTTAACTATGCAGATCTGTGTTACCAGTGTGATGTCTCTATTCTTCACTATTTTATCAAGATTGGTAATTGCTCTTCTCCCAAGAAGTGAATGTCTTCTGATTTCCTGGCTGCAGTCTGCATCTGCAGGAATCTTTGCACTTAGAAATGCAAAGTCTTTCACTGCCTCCATGTTTCCTCCCTCTATTTGCCAGTTATTGATCAGTCTGGTTGCCATAATCTTGGTTTTTCTTATGTTTAACTGCAACCCAGCTTTTGCACTTTCTTCTTTCACTTTGGTTAGAAGGCTCCTCAGCTCCTTAACACCTTCAGCCATCAAAGTGGTATCATATCTAAGGTTGTTAATGTTTCTTCCAACAATTTTAACTCCACCCTTGCATTCATGAAGCCCCGCACATTACATGATGTGTTCTGCATACAAGTTGAATAGGTTGGGTGAGAGTATACAACCCTGCTGTGCACCTTTCCCAATCTTGAACTAGTTTGTTGTTTCATGGTTAGTTCCTACTGTTGCTACTGGTCATTATACAGATTCCTCAGGAGAGAGACAAGATGATTTGGTATCCCCATACCACCAAGAACTTGCCACAATTTATTATGATCCACACAGTCAAAGGCTTTAGAATAGTCAAGATTTCCAAGCGAAATACGATCAACCACATCCCTCCCAGCTTTCAGGAAGAAGGTAAAATCGTGATTGTGGGACCAAGCCTTCGCACAGTAACTGTAGCTCTTTATTTGGATCGGACTGTTTTAACAACGGACATGGAACATGGCTTCTGCCATTGATTGATTATTTGAACGTGCATTGTATAGATAGAATTTTAAATGAACTGGATAACTAATGTTTTAATGTTGATGTTTTAATCTTGTTGTATTAGTGTTATATATTGTGTATTGTTGCCAGCATCTAATTGTGCCTTGTAAGCTGCCCTAAGCCCCCCTCCCCCGGGGGGAGGGTTTGAGAAGGGCGGTTTAGAAATACAGTAAATAATAAATAATAATAATAAAACAGAAATAGATTTTTTCTAAAACTCCCTGCCTTTCTCCATTATCCAGCGGATATTGACAATTTGGTCTCTCGTTCCTCTGCATTTACCCACCACTATAAAATATTCTCAGTTATGCAAGGAATCTTAAGGACCTCAACACACTAGAGAATGAATCCACTTTAAATCCAGTTGCTGCCTCATGCAGAATTCTGGGATTTGTAGTTTAGGGAGAAGCCTTTAACAGCCTCACTAAACTACAAAACCCAAAATTCAGTAGTAGTCATTAACCAGATTTAAAGTGGATTAATTCTCCAGTGTGATGAGGTCCTTAATGACAATCACGTTATACTGCAGATATTCACATTGAACACCTGCCAAATAGCCTGATGAAGAAGCATATATAGACAATAGAAAGATGCATAGCTTGATTGTCTGAATTTTCAGGGTATTAAGGAAGACTTTTTCTTAGTCCATCATCACAGATATATTTGGTGATGATAAAGGGGAGAGCCTTCTCAGTGGTTCCTCCCTGGCCATAGATTTCCCACCAGCGGAGGTTTAGTTTACTATAAATCCCAGTATTACACAGCATTGAGCCATGGCAGTTAACGTGATGCCAAACTGCATTCATTCTGCAATGTAGAGCCAGAAATGTCATCCCTTTAATTACTTCATGCAGTATTGTATCCCTGTATCCATATGCCTGAACAAAGAAATTAGTATATATCAGGAGTACTCCTATAGTGTGGTCCAGCTATTTTTAGCCACAATCTGCAAAAAAATACCATAACTTGCTAGAAGTATTACTTTAGAAACAAATTTTCACTGCTGAGAGATGTTTTGAGGTGTCAGGAAACATGCTGGTAGTTTATTGTGTTGTGTTAAATTCTGTCAGGACTCAAGAACAAACTTTCTATCAAAATGTCATGAGTGAGTATCATCGGACTGAATTAAGGACAGTGTGAACCATAGCCTTTAAAAAAAATCCATTCTGGAAATAAGTACATAAAATTATACAAGTCCTTTAAAAAGCACAACATAATTTCCTCCCATCAATTTTCTTTATCACCATATTAAATCTTCCTCTTGACAGGAAAGAGGAAATTACAGTGATTTACAGAGTGAATCTTTATCAGTGGTTGACAGACAGACAGCCCCCGCTCCCCCTGTTAAGACCATACAAACATTTATAATAGCATTTAACTGAAAAGTGGCAGTCACTCAGTATTTGATTTATTCACCTTTTTTTCAAAACAGTGGCAATACTTTTTGCCATCCCTTGGACATCTTTCTTATTGAGCCTATTATTGACATCAGAAAGTGGATTGGCTCCATCTAGGAAAAGCAAATATGTGGCACTGTTGGTAGCAGATACTTCAGCCTTATGTTTGTTGTATTTCATTTTCTGTAAAATAGCAAATGTGATCAACATGATGAAATGAGCGGTGATACAGAGAAATGGGAAGCCAACATGCTCTGCCAGGGTAAACTCATCAATTCTACAGTCTTTCAGATATTTACCTTTCTCTCCCAGTACTTGCAAGTGATCATATCTGTCCTGAGATAGCTTCTAGCAAGTGTGGCTCCTATACTCATCTTAGATATCACTTGGCATTACCTCAACCATGATACTGTATGGGGAAGCAATTCATGCATTTCTCTGTGAGTCATCGAGTACTAAGGAATACATAGGGACAGTAGTCAAACTTATGTAGGTTCTTTTGCCCCAGAAAATCATTCAAAAATTTGCTTCTGATGGTGTAACTCGAGTGTTAGGTGTTAAATGAACTCATTCCCTTTACACATGTACAATAACCATACAAGAGTGGGGCTTCTTCCCACCTAAATTTGTTTGGTTCCTGAGGGCCTTGCCGGTTCTTCCTAGTTCTTTCTTCATCTTCCTACCTCTTTCTTCATCTTCCTCTCCCTGCCTCCTTACCCTGCAGTCAGAGCATATATGGAATCTGATGAAATGATGGGCACAAGGGAGTTGAGCCTCCTCCCTCCCTGCTCTACCACCCTTCTATTCTTCTTTTTTCGTCTCCACTTTCCCTCCCCTTCTACAGCCAGGGTTCATGTGGAGATATTGGTCACAGTGATGAGAAGGAGTCCTGGAAGATGGCTGGATCAATGCCCAGGGAACCAAGCCTCTTCCCTCCCCCCTCTGCTAGCCACCACCTTCTCCTACCTCTTTCTTTACTTACGCTCCTCTTTGCCTCTCTCCCCAACAATAGAGACACATGTGGAGGCACAGTGTAAAGAAAGAATCCAGGAGAACACATTTCTCAGAAGGGGAAAGCAGGATCTATCTCCGAAGATGGGTGCTCTGGGCTTTTGGTGCTTCTTGGCTAGGGCAGTGGATGCTGCTCCATCTTCTCCAAGCCTGGGGGATCTGTAGGAAAAGGGGGTGGCAGTATCAGCCCATGTGGCAGTGGACCAGTCCACTGCCACTCTGACCTAAATGCATGGGGGTAAACAAGTTCAGTTCCCTTTACCCTGCATTAAGGACCAGACATCCATGGATAGAGTGTAGATATCCAATAGTGACTTCCAGGCCATCAGGTTTTTAGGTTGGTATATAATCCCTTAGACATAACTCAGGGTACAACTACACTGTCAATACAAGGCAATTTAATACTATTTTAACTGCCATGGCTCAATACTATGGGATCATGGGAGTTCTAAATTGATGAGGTACCAGCACTTTTACAAGATCTTTAGAGGAGTCTAAAGATCTTGTAAAACTCCTATGACTTCACAGCATTGAGCCATGGTAAAGTGGAGTCAGAGTTATATCAAGAGTGTAGATGCACTTCCTGTGTTAAGAGTGTTTACCATCCTGATCGTGACATGACTTTCTTACAATGTCAGTTTATCAGATTTCTTTTTAGCTCACTTTTCTTTTCTTGAGAAGTCAAATTAACACACCAACAAAGGATGTGATCAGAATCTTAGGAAGTTCTTTAATGATGTGGCTAATTTTAGACTCGGCATGAAAGATGGAGGTCTTTAAGGAAAATAGGGATGAAAGAAATACATTTATTTTGTTTGTTCTTTCATTCCTCATTTTCTTCTGTTCACTTGGGACCCTTTAAGCAGAACTAATGAAAATATATAATGGAGTCTTCTGTTTCTTGAACTTAGATCAACAGTATGTATTTAGGGACCAAAGTGATTGAGATGTATTATTTGTACCTTGGATTTCCCCGGGGGAGCCTGAATTGTAAGAATTGGAAAGACAATCATATATATGAAATTAATTTCCAGTTACTTCTTATCCGGGATCATAATATTGAAATAATTTAGTGACTGCAAATTATGTGATAACATGGTCCAATAATATTAAATACCTCTAATAAATCTCAGTGTGCAATAGCCAATGGCATAGTGATAAACACTGAAGGCCAGACACACATTATGGCAGTGTCCAATGCTACTCCCCCAAGCAAAATCCAAAATATGCCTATCTTCCATTTATTTCTGAAGCACGTCTTGCATAAAACATAATAGATCTTAATTTTCCTTTAAGACTAACATCTCCAAATACTTTGCATGATAGATAATTATTCAAATTAATACAGTTTGACCATCCCTTATACACAGCAGTATGAGGAAGGTTTTGCTTAGTGTATTCCACTCAGAGGATAAAAAATGTGTGTGTGTTTTTGCTATACTACCCACCCATTTTCCCTCTTTCTGCTATTGTTTTGTTTACCTTATTTAACTTCTGTTAAGGGATTGATAGAGAATATTTTCCTTCCTCCCCCCTCCTTTTGTTCTTAGAACCCTTTCATACTTTGCTATTACAGCTTCATGCTATAGAATCCTAGGATTTGTGTTGTCAAAGGCTTTCATGACTGGAATCACTGGGTTGCTGTGAGTTTTCCAGGCTGTCTAGCCATGTTCCAGAAGCCTTGCCTCCTGACATTTCACCCACATCTATGGCAGGCATCTTCAGAGGTTGTGAAGTTTGTTGGAAACCAGGCAAGTGGGATTTATATATCTGTGGAATGTCCAGGGTGGGAGAAAGAACTCTTGTCTGTTTGAGGCAAATGTGAATTGATCACCTTGATTATCATTGAATAGCCTTGTAACTTCAAAGCTTGGCTGCTTCCTAGGATTTGTGGAGTACTTATCATTGTCAGTGAGAATTGTCTCTCTACTAGAGTTTTATAACTGAGTGCAGCCATGAGAGTGAAAGTAGAATGTAAGGTGTAATGTGAAATGACACCTAGTTCCCCCTGAATTGGGTGGCATTGTGGTTTATATGCGTGAATAACCAGACTGCTAATGGTTTGAATTCATAGCAGTTTGCCATATTTGTAGATGAAGGTTTGTACTGATAATCTATGGCTTTTTATTATTTTTCATTAACATTGAAATCATTAAAATGCTTATATGGATAAAGCTTACCCCTTTCTTTCACTCATTCCTTCTTTGACTACCGTACCTCCTTTCCCCCCTGGATTTTGCCAGTTCTTTGGCCCTCAACTGCCATATTAAGTCAAATTTCAGCTAGCACAACCAATTACAGGCACAGACCAATTCTATGAATAACAATCGGAAATTGTATGTGTGGATCGTACACAACTTTGTCCTGAAGCAACATTCATTTTGCTTTCAGCTTCCTTTCACTCCCTATCCCCACCTCCACATTTGTAATAACACTGTTTAAGATTGTTTGTCAGATCACATTAGCATCACTGGAATATTTTCTTGTGCAGATAAAAACTGGAGTTTTTTAAATGTTATGGTAAGAAAGTCAGAAATGCATTCATTCATTCCAGTTAAGTGAGAAAATGCTTGTTCTTTTTTCCTTTGCCACCTGATAAGTTGTAACAATCGTATCAATAATTGGAAAGCCGACAGGCTTCACGCTCCATAATCAAGTTGTTTTGATGCAAATAGAGCTCTGCTCCTTTGGAGACCTAGTTGTTAGCAACTCAGCCTGAAAGAAGTAGCTGCACGTGTACACACACACACACACACACACACACACACACACACTGAAATCATGAAAAACTCTCCCCTCTAGTGAAGATCCAGACAATTAGAATGGCCATGAATCTGCATTACAATGATGAAGCAGAAAAAGTTTTGCATGTAAAGCCCATGTTGACCTTTCAGACACAGGAGGCAGTTGTATCCTTCCCACCTGTCAATGGAATGGAAATGGCAGCCTTGTTTTGGGGGTAATTATGTAGGCCAATCATTTGTCTCAATTAGAACCAATGTCTGGTTTTTCATCCTTTTTAAGTTTAATGAATTCATTCATTGAGTCTGGTATATATGGGACTAACAATTGAGTTTAAGCTGTTGCATATTCTTTATAAGGTTGTGAAAACTCAACAGGGAAAAAAACTAATGGGAAGTCAACTCATTTGAAATTAGATACCATTGTGTTAAAATAGCAGATACAGTACTTCAAATGAAACCTGAACTCTCACTAAAATGGAAGACTACTAAACTGAGCCAGTTGTACTTTGGACATATCATGAGATGACATAATTCATTGGAAAATATGTTACTGTTCCTAAAGTTGAAGACAATAGGAAAAGAGTGAGACCACACTACAAGTGGAGTTATTCAATCAAGGAAGCCCCAATCCTAGAAAATTTCAGCATCCTAGGACACTTCCAGGATTCTGGGAGGATGGAGCCTTCTGGAGGCCATGAGATGACATAGGGCTATTTCCTGTAAGGCTCAGTCCTACCAATGTCCTGGCAGTATCTTAGAACACCGGAGGCTTCTTGTTTTCTCATAGACAAAACCGAGGCCAGCACAGGGGGAAGTCGGGCAGCAACACTTTCCCCTGTGGGATGGGGAAAGTTCAGGTGTGATTGATGCAGGGTGAAGGTTTCCTCCGCTGCTCACTGGATTCACCATGCTGCCTGGTGAATGCCTGTACTGTCACCCACATTAGGCGACTTAATGTGACAAGGTCCTTAGACTTCAAAACCTGATAAAGACAGTGAATGATAGAGCACTCAGAGATTTCTCACACATGGGATTGCTATAAGTTGTTGAGACATAACATGAACAATAAAGCAATTTAGTTATTGCTAGTATCACAATGTTTCAGAAAGGTGGTTGTGTATCTTGGAGTGTCATCAAGATTTGGATGGATGAGATAAATGATATACATCATTGGCTAACATATATTTGAAACTGAAGTTATCATCCTTAATGTGAAGAGTTTCCCAGTCCTTGAAAGGAAGATTAACTGTGTATGTGTGGTAGTGGCGTGCTTTGCTTTTATCAATATGCTTTCCTCTCATTATAGTTAATTATGACCTAGAAAAGAGGTGACCTTCAAATTGAACAATCTACCTTGTTTCACTGACCTATTGTTAAGATTAATGAGAGTTAAGGGTTCAGATACAATGTTAAAATGTAGCTAATTAAAGCCAACAATGGAACTTTTTGATATCCTTCTAGTCCAAAAGGAGCAGCCATGTACAACTCTGGCAAATCATAATTTATTAATGTGTCTAGACACACTCACTATCCTTGAAAATCAATTTTGTAGCAGCATTATGATCCTCATGAAGGTCCATTTAACATTTGTGTCTTATCAGCTCAATTAATAAAACATCAGTTTTAACTTACCTTGCCTTCTCCAACCATATTTGCAAAAGATATAGGAGGTATACTAAAAAGGTATACTAAAATTCAAATAATACTGTACTGGAGATTATACAACTAAAGTGATATATATTGTCAAAAGCTTTCAGGGCCAAAATCACTGGAGTGTTGTGTGGTTTCGGGCTGTATTGCCATGTTCTAGTAGCATTTTCTCCTGACATTTCACCTGCATCTGTGGCTGGCATCTTCAAAAGATGCCAGCCACAGATGCAGGCTAAAAAGTTAGGAGAAAATGCTGCTGAACAGAAAATACAGCCCAGAAACCACACACACTCAGTGATTCTGGCCCCTGAAAGCTTTTGACAATATATATCACTTTAGTTGTATAATCTCCAGTACAGTATTATTTGAATTTTAGTATACCAAATAGTAGCAAGGGATCAAGTAGGCTTATTTCATTTTGTTTTATGTCTTTAATTTTCTATAAATTAATTTCATTCATCAACAGTGTTTTTACTATCAATTCACTCATGGTGCTGAAGAATATAATTTGATGAAAGAGTACAAACTAATAAAGACTGGTATTCCTAAGAGAAGGGTAAATTTATGCAGCATATTTGTTCTCACTTATTCCACTGTGGACAAGTGGAATATGTCTAATACTTTCACATCTTCATGCTTTAGCCATTGTAACACATTGGTGACACAATAATTGTAACAAGTCAGCACTTTGGGTAATGTTGTTTCTCTATGTTGTTCAAACTGTTTATTTTGCTTGTTTCTATAGAAACTTGCTTGCTCTCCAAAATCTCTTGTGAGTTCTTTTTTTTCTTTTTTGGATGCTTGAGAGACTAGAGTCCCATCTACACCGTCCAAATGAGGCAGGATGGGGATGAATGGACTTTGTGACAACCACATGATACCTGAGGCCAATTCATCCTACAAGCTCAGCAAGCTCTGGTGTAAATGGCATGTATAGATATGTCCCAGGTCCTGAAGGAATGGATTCAAATTACAGCAAACTGGACTGCACTTGGATATTAAAAAGAACGTACTGATAGTAAAAGAGCTGTTCAACAGTGGAAAAGGCTGCCTTTGAGTGTGGTAGTGTCTCTTTTGGGGGGGGGGGGTGGGATTCTAAACTAGACGGCCATCAGCCAATAGTGCTTTGCTTGTGTATACCTGCATTGCAGGGGGTTCCAGCTCTATGATTCTATGACTGTGTAAGGCCACCCAGTGAGTTTCCATGGCTAAGCAGGGAGTTTGAATTCTAGTCTCCAGAATCAAAGCTGACAGAATCAGGACCCTAGCCACCACATAATCTGAACACACACATATCCCAAGCCACCTACAATTGTCAAGAAAAATGTCAGCAAAAACATAAATATTTTCATTTTATCTTTTTTGGGGAACCTTTTTAAACACGGAGGGGAGCAATTAGGTGTTCTGCATCCACAAGAGGGAACATCTCATGAGAATATCCTATATCTGCAATACGATGGAATAAGTGAGAACAAATATGCTGCATAAATTTACCCTTCTCTTAGGAATACCAGTCTTTATTAGTTTGTACTCTTTCATCAAATTATATTCTTCAGCACCATGAGTGAATTGATAGTAAAAACACTGTTGATGAATGAAATTAATTTATAGAAAATTAAAGACATAAAACAAAATGAAATAAGCCTACTTGATCCCTTGCTACTATTTGGTATACTAAAATTCAAATAATACTGTACTGGAGATTATACAACTAAAGTGATATATATTGTCAAAAGCTTTCAGGGCCAGAATCACTGGAGTGTTGTGTGGTTTCTGGGCTGTATTTTCCTGTTCCAGCAGCATTTTCTCCTAACTTTTCGCCTGCATCTGTGGCTGGCATCTTTTGAAGATGCCAGCCACAGATGCAGGTGAAATGTCAGGAGAAAATGCTACTAGAACATGGCAATACAGCCCGGAAACCACACAACACTCCAGTGATTTTGGCCCTGAAAGCTTTTGACAATATATATCACTTTAGTTGTATAATCTCCAGTACAGTATTATTCACAACCCGGGGGTCAGGACCCCTGTGGGGTCATGAGGGTGTCCAAGGGGTCGTCAAAGACCATTAGAAAGCACAATATTTTCTGTAGGTCATAGGGGTTCTGTGTGGGAAGTTTGGCCCCATTCTATGGTTGGTGGAGTTTAGAATGCTCTTTGATTGTGGGTGAACTATAAATCCAAGCAACTACAACTCCCAAATTACAAAATCAACCCTTCTCCAACTCTACTAGTATTCAAATTTGGGCATATTAGGTATTTGTGACTAATTTGGTCCAGTGAATGAAAATACATCCTGCCTATCAGATATTTACATGGTGATTCATAACAGTAGCAAAACGACAGTTATGAAGTAGCAACAAAAATAATGTTATGTTTGGGGATCACCACAAAATAAAGAACTGTATCCAGGGTTGCGGCATTAGGAAGGTTCAGAAACACTGTCCTAAAGTGATATGTTTTATTGCCCCCGTCTAAGTTTCAGGGGTAGAATTTTTAGCAGAGAAGGAAAGAAAAACAAATTCTCAGAAAAATGGAAGGAGGAGCAGTTGGCAAAACATGCTATGAACTGTTGTAACGTTGCTGAAACTCATAATCAGCTAATTTAGAATGGAAATGCTTCTAGTTACATACAATATACAATACATTTTAACCAATTCAATATGTTGGAACTGACTTTGAGAATCAATTAGGAAGTTCTGCTGAAAAGTTTGGCCCAATTCTATGGTTGGTGGAGTTTAGAATGCTCTTTGATTGTAGGTGAACTATAAATCCAAGCAACTACAACTCCCAAATTACAAAATCAACCCTAAAAATAATTATCTAAAAAATAATCATCATTGGTTAGTCAACCTGAGTCAACCTGGGAGGAATCTGCCTATGTTTGTTTACAGTAAAGAATTTCATATTTCAGTGGTTTTAAAATTAAATTTGTATTGATTTTATAGCATCATCCCTGTTTCATCATCCCAATAGTGAAGCATCAAATTACTTTTCAATTAAGTTATACAGCCATGATTCCTAAATAAAAGATGTCAAAAGTGGTTCCCTGCATAGTCAGCAAAGAAGACTTTGGAAAACAAACACTGTCTTCTCCCCCATTCCCCAATACATTCAACCAAACTGTTCCAAATCCCAGTCAATTAAAGTTTTATTTTCTTTGACTGTTTGAAGTTTATTTGTGAATTTTTCAATTGGATAATTGCCATGTTTTTGTAAACGATATTAAGTCAATCAAGAAGACTTGTATGTTTGAAAGACCACAATTGTTTTCTTACTCCCAATAAATTCAGCCAAACTATTCCAAATCCCAGTAAAGTTTTTCCCCTTTTCTTTGACTAATTGAAGTTTGTTAGTTATTTTTTTTCAGTTGAGATAGTTGTCATGCCATAACAAGCTAGGTTATCACAGATAGTCCCTTAAAATCTTTCCAGAATAGCTGTTGTTGGTTTTTGGTTGCCCGCAAGTCTTGTCCAACTTATGTTGGGCAAATGGGTTTTTATGGTCAAATTGGGATTTAAAGCTTTGTCTCCAGATTCGCAGAGCAACACTCAAACCGCTATGCCACCCTGGCTCCAAAAAGTCTTTAAGAGTTTTTCAGATGCCTTTATTTGAAAAAAGCCCATGAGAGCCAGTCTTAGAGTCTTTGTAAGATTGTGTTGATATTATTTATTTGAGAAAATATTCCATCTTTTCAGAAGTAGGAATTTATATTGTTTTCTTCAGTTCCACTGTAAATGTTGATAGGTGTTTTAGCTTTACAGCCTCATCAGCAGAAACAGTGAGGTCTATGTATGAAAGTTGCACTAGAGTCAGATAATATTTATGTTAAATAGTAACTCCATTTATTGAAGCAGGTACACTTTGCTGAAGTATTGCTATCCAATCCATGCTATAGTATTTTCCTCATCTACACAGATATCCCTATTAATTTTACATGGCCTTCTTTGGCCATCTGAGAAGCCCACATTGAAATCAATTGAAGTATTCTATATAATTCCTTAACATAGTGTTTCTCAACCTGAGGATGGAACCCCTGGGGTCCACGAGGGGATGTCAGAGGGGTCAGCAAAGACCATCAGAAAACACAGTAGTTTCTGTTGGACATGGGGTTCTGTTTGGGAAGTTTGGCCCAATTCTATCATTGGTGGGGTTCAGAATGTACTTTGATTGTAAGTGAACTATAAATCCCAGCAACTACAATTTCCAAGTATCAGGTCTATCTCCCCCAAACTCCACCAGTGTTCACATTTGGACATATTGAGTATTTGTGCCAAATTTGGTGTAGATCCATCATTGTTTCAGTCCACAGTGCTCTCTCAATGTAGGTGAACTAGAACTCTAAAACTCAAGGTCAATGCCCACCAAACCCTTCCAGTATTTTCTGTTGGTCATGGGAGTTCTGTGTGTCAAGTTTGGTTCAATTCCACCATTGGTGAAGTTCAGAATGCTCTTTGATTGTAGGTTAACTATAGATCCCAGCAACTGCAACTCCCAAATGACAAAATCATTCCTCCACCCCCCACCCCAAACCGGTATTCAAATTTGGGCATTTCAGGTATTTGTGCCAAATTTGTTGCAGTGTATGAAAATGCATCCTGCATATCAGATATTTATATTATGATTCATATTAGTAGCAAAATAATTACATAGCAATGAAAATAATGTTATGGTTGAGGGTCACCACAACATGAAGAACTGTATTAAGGGGTCACAGAGTTAGGAATTTTGAGAAACACTGCCTTAACATAACCACCCATCACTTTCAAATGAGAGCAAGCACCTATAAAGCTTGAGTTTTAATATGTGGTTTCCTAATGAAATTACCAACCTGATGCCACATAAGCCAGTTTATATTGGAACGCTTAAAGAAGATTCTTCCACAATATTTCTTCCATTAAAATTGTAGTGTTAAACAGTGTTTATTTCACTTGGAACAGGAAAGGGCAACATGCAGCATTCCAGGTACTCATGAACTTTAACCCTCAGCTTTCTTCACTTTCATATATGCTAGACTGAGATCATGGGAGTCACAGTTAAAAAGAAATTTAGAGGGCCATATTTTGATTGAATCTGATTTAGAACCATAGCATTGGAGCAAATATTTTTGAAACTAAAAAGAAAACCAGTTACCATGTTTAAAACATCAACATCTTTTAGACCTGAAAGCCTATTCTGGTTTCAGAGTTTTTTAGTTTCTACTTTCCATTGAACAGAAGGATGGGGTAAAAGCTACTATAGTTTTAAGCTACCAATATTAGTTTAGCAGCAAGAGTTCAACTATATAAAATAGGACAAATATGCAAATCTGGGCAACCGCTGAATGATGTTGTGATGGAGAAAGGAATCTGGCCATTTGAATACTCCTGGGAGCCAGATGGGGGCCCAAAGAGAATGAGATTCATCAATAGGGCATAATGTTCCCGAGCTATTGTTTCCTAATATGAGCTGGTACCATGAAAACCCATTGAACCTGTGGAATTTATAGAAAAGTAAATTGAAGCAGAATTCACAAAGATCTTAACAGATTGGAGAGATGGGCCAAAACTAACAACATGAATTTCAACAGTAACAAATGCAAGGGTTTCCACTTAGGCAGAAAAAAATGAAATGCAAAGACACAGAATGGAAGACGCCTGGCTCAATAAAGATCTTGGACTCCTTGTGGACAACAAGGCAAGTATGGCAAACATGAGCCAACAATGACATGTGGCGGCAAAAAAAGCCAATGGGATTTTGGCCTACATAAATAGAAGTCTAGTGTCTAGATCTGGGGAAATCATGTTATGCCTCTATTCTGCCTTGGTCAGACCACACCTGGAATACTGTGTCCAATTCTGGGCACCACAGTGTAAGGGAGATATTGACAAGCTGGAAAGTGTCCAGAGGAGGGCAACTAAAATTATCAAGGGTCTGGAGAACAAGTCCTATGAGGAATGACTTAAAGAGGTGGACATGTTATACTTCAGAAGAGAATGCTGAGAGTAGACATGCTGGCCATGTGTAAATATGTGAGGGGAAATCATAGAGAGGAGGGAGCAGGCTCTGGAGACTGAGATGTGAAGAATGACTTCAAACTACAGGAAAGGAGGTTCGACCTGAACATTAAAAATAATTTCTGACTGTGAGAGCTGTTCAGCAGTGGAACTCTCTGCCCCAGAGTGTGATGGAGGCTTCTTCTTTGGAGGCTTTTAAACAGAGACTGGATGGCCATGTGTCAGTGGTGCTTTGAATGCCATTTTCTTTTTTCTTGGCAGGGGGTTGGACTGGATGGCCCACGAGGTCTCTTCCAACTCAAGGATGCTATAACTTCTAAACTTCCAGGTGTGTGTGTGTGTGCTAGATTTCCCATTAATTAAGCAAAAGCCATTTTTCAAAAGCATTTGTTAAGTCTGTAAGACGTATTCTGAACTTCTCCACTGAAGACAAGTTTAGGAGATAATGAGTTGTGATTCCAATTAAGCAATGGAAAAAAACCTTTCTAAGACATACATTAGTGTGTCAGTAACTTTTACTTCCAACATTCAAATGTCTTAAAACTGATAATGGAACAGTTTGTAAGGAATATCTTCAACAGCTGGATGATAAATTGACCATGGCGTGAAGTTGAATTAAATTTCCCAGTGTGCCATATTAACATAAAAAGGCACCATTACTTCATTCTATTTTGTATGGTAAACTACTTCAAAAGTGCCAATGCATGGAGAAATTGGAGTAAAGACTGTTAAAATTTCATATTAAAATCATTTTTGCACTAATTTATGGTCTTATCTACATTAGTACTCATTATTTGGTTTCATGTTGGCTAATTATAATATCTCGGTCTCTTAAGACCTATTAACTGTATTGTAGTCTTTTTGTACTTCACATATACACTGGCATTTTTTAATTCTTGGAAGAAGTTTAATTTATACTAGCAAATTCTCTGGGCAATGTACCAAATTGTTATTTTTTTCTTATCTAATTTACACTAAAAGGATAGTTACTGTATAAGATGTGGTGCCAAAATATCGGACTGGTTGTTGCTTGCAAACTGATCCTGTGCCCCATTTAAAACCAATGCCATATGGCTCTTGTACCAGGAGCTGGCATATCAAGATTTCAGTTTCATTGAGTATTTAGTTCCCTAAAAATTATCCCAATGACTGTGAAGGAGGGAAGGAACATAAAAAGAGAGGATGATATGCATGTATTTATTTGAAGTGTAGTTAATCACACATATCTAATGCAAATCTAATGTCCTAGTTAAAATATCAAGCCAAAGGTAGCTAAAGTATGGTTCAGGTGTGACAGTAGCCCAAATAATCCAAATATTTACCATCCCTTACTTCAAAAAACCTTTGAATTTCACTGTCATACTGAATCATGTCCAATTCACACGTGCAGCTGTGTAAGGAATATTTTTCCCTATTCACCTGAATAGCATTTTGAGAGTACATACCCCCTAGCGCCTTTATTTGGCAGGAACATTACTAATTAATTCTCTGCCCCTTTTTAAAGCTGTTTTTTTAAAAATGCTTAATTTTTTCTCTCTTCCTTCCATTTCCCTTTTGTTCTCAGATGGCTTAGAATCATGTTCTCAAAGAAACCCCAAGAGCCACCAGTCCAACCCCATTCTGCCATGCAATCAAAGCACTCCATCCAGCCTCAGTTTAAAAACCACACTCCAAGGCAGTGTATTCTCCCTTCATAAATCTCTTCCTGTCAGGAAGTTATTCCTAATGTTTAGGTGAAATCTGCTATTCTGGGACCAAATTGTCATGGCATACGTTGGATCAGCCAATAAGCACAAATACTATACTGGCTATTGGCAGATTGGGGGGGGGGGGGGGCTTGCTCTTACATATCAGAGGAACTTGAGAAAAACTAAGATGTACTATGAGATCATTGCAATTCCTGGACTTAAGTTTCTTTGACCAAAATAATTTATCAATTAAGTATTAATTACACTGTAGAATTAATAGTAGTCATGTGCATTCAGGACTTACCTTGAACCATTTAGTTTCCAGGTTTTTGGTGGGAGCCCCATTTTTTTTCCTGTGAACTTCCCAAAATCGGGAGGTCAGATATTTTTTCTCATTTTTGTTTACATTATTTGGGGGGACTTCACTCGAGGCTACACACGGGCCTGCAGCCGAGCGCCAAGTAAGTAGCACTCTTTACTTGATGCTCAGCTGCAGGCTCTGCCAGGTCCCATGCAATCCATCTGAAAGGGAGGTCCGCCTGCCTTTCATATCAATTGCATTTTGGGGGTGTCTGTTTTCTGCCATCTGAATGAACAGAATGAAATGGAAACACAAATGAAATGAATGGTACAAATTTTGGGCCCATGACTAATTAATAGTAGTTTGGCATAAATTTAACTGCCATGTCCCAATGCTATGGAATCCTGGAATTTGTAGTTTTGTGAGGCATCAGCATCTTTGGCAGAAAGGTTTTAAGATCTTGTAAAACTGTAATTCACATAATTCAGAAGCATTGGGACATGGAAGTTAAAGTGGTATCAATCTGTATTAATTCTGCACAGATGCAAAAAAAAATATCAGACAGACATCTTGCATTTTGGAAGAAGCCCTTAAGTGGTCTCTGAAAGGTTCTTAATATTGTTGCTTAGTTATGCAAGGCTTACCTACCTAACCTGATCATTTGATTTCACATGGACATATTGTTAGTTTTGGATAAACAGGTACAGGTGAAATATATTGAGACACTCTTCTTTTTTATTTTTTAAGGAATGTTTCCCTATTTTCCCCATGTTTCTGCTTCTGGAATAAAAAATTCTGTTAAAGTAAAAATATTTTACATCTGCTTCGCTAATGAAGATATAGATGTAAGTAAAGATTTCCATTTCCACACTGTATACCTTAAATCACTTGTTAAAAGGTCATACTTGATTATGTGGCAAAAACGTTATCGGGAGCATTTTCGTAGTAAACATTCCTTGGAGTGCACATACACATGTGTGTCTAAGTATTTTATGGGCAGGCTACACTGAGCAGACAATGTCACTTACATTGGAGGACTCCTAGACACCTTTCCTTTTAAAAGCTTCTGACACTTGCCATAGTTTTGCAGTACATAAGGAAGATGAATGGAACAGAGAAAGAAAAGGCAACATATGAGGACACAAGGGTTGTACTCCAGATTGTTAAATCAATAACATTATAGCCATTGCTTTCAAACCAGTTTAGCTGATGGCTATGTCTGTTTCTAATGGGGTCAAACACCCACCGAAGCAAAATGAAACACTTATCCCTTAGCTTTTTATCTGGCTTTTATCTGCTTCCCAGTTTATGAGCCTCTAAATATAACAGGTGCCTACTTATTTACTTTTATGACTGCCACTCAAGAAGTTCTGTCCTTTTCCTTGAATAGATGTATCACAACAGGGATTTGTAAATGTTTCTTCTTTGAGTTCAAAGCTAAAATGGCCTAGGACATGAATAGGTACCTAAAGAGCTGAGATGATGTTTGAAAATGTGCTCCAATTTACCAAAACTGTTAGACTTTGAATGAAGGGAAAAGCAAAAGTAATATATGCACCAATTGCTAACTTAAATTTTGTTAAAAATCACAGAAAACCCAAAGTAGATCTTCAACATCCCTAAGCAATAAGAGAAGAAAGAATTCACCAAGGTAAAATAAGTAGTGTTAATCTGGAAAGGAAATATATAGTATCATATTCAGGGGTACATGTGTTGCCCATAGAACAAAATCAAACAAAATTTACCAAAGAGCGACATTTTTATTGAATAACAAAAATGCACAAAAGACTTCATATAAGCTTTAGAAGTTCCATTGGCTGCTTCAACAAGATGGCTATATGTCAGAGTTGCTTTAATTGTGGCTTTCCTGTATGGCAGGGAGTTGAACTAGATGGCCCATGTGGTCACACTCAATTTTATGATTCTATAATTCTATAATGGAATCTTTCTGCCACTGGGTAAACCTAAATGCTAGAAAGAGAAGCAAAATACGAGTAATTTTATATATTTTGTGACAACATTTGCATACCTCTGAAAATATTTGCATTGCAGTGATATGTCTGCACAGTAAAATATGAGAATAAAAATTCCACCTTTACCTCTCAAACCACATAGAGTTATACTCCTGAGTACCTGTCTCCGTAGAAAAAGCATTGACTTGCCAGTTACCATTGATTTTTGTGTGTGAATAATTGGAGTGCTTATGGAGAGCAGTGATTTGAGAAATATCAAAGCACTGCTCACTTGGTCTTGCTGAAAGGTTTGTTCACAATTGGCGATAATTTTCCCCAGTAAGGCATTTTTACTGCAGAGTCCCATGCTGTTGTCAACATTCTGATTTCTGGGTCTACGGGTTTATGGCCAATTTCTAGTGGCCTCTTGCCACTACATGGAACAGAACATGGAAGTTCTGTTTCTGCACACAGATTATATCATAAATATCATCTTAGTGTGGTTTGAAAGGTAGGAATATTGATGAGTGAAAATATTATAGAATAGAGAAAAACCTATATGTATGTCTCTTTTCAAATGGGAAACTTTTGGCATCGGTCAGAAGGAGGCATGTCATATTTTTAACATACCAGTTCTACTTGGCACAGAAGCCCAACACAAGCAGAACCTGAAAAATATAGGTTGAAATTGTATAAGTTTGAAAACATTACTATTCTTCATTTCCTCCATAAAAATGCTTAGAAAGAGAGAGAAATGTCTACCTCTTTACTTTTGCCAATTTGGCTATCACAAGTAGAAACTAAACAAAAAAGCGTCATGAAGAATTACCACTGTACATGCCATGTTGTTGTTTTATCCCTAATTTCTAGCCAGTGTTTTAAGGGTTTTTTTTTTAGTGAGAAGCAGTGTCTTCTGAATCATCCCTTGGAATTTTCTTCCTGAGAAATCATACTAAAAAAAGGAAATCCAAGCCATAGCCAAGGGCATGATGGGGATGGATGTGGTGCCACAGATCACATTACTGTTAATTGTCTAAGTCCTTTGTGGCAGAGATTGTTGAGCCAATTACTAAGTGAAAGCACAGAGTGGGTTGACAAATTGTATCTGGAATCCCATTAATATGTACAGAGTCAGGAACCATGCCACTTAGTCTTCATTTATCAGAATGTGACTTTTTTCCCAATGCCCAAGAATTTGTTCTTTATTTAGACTTAAGTGTTCTTACTACTCTAAAGCTTGTCACAACTACCCTGAAGCAATATCCAGGAATTGATGAAGTTAAGCATCATCATCATCATTGTCATAGTAAACCTGAGCAATTGAATGTCCACACTTGAAATAGTGACATATAGAGAGACTCCCCCCATTTTCATGGTGTGTTATAAGGAATAGAAAGAGATAAAAAGACTCTCGAGTGACTAATAATTTTTTGTACATAAAATCAAATCAAAATAACTGGAGCCAGGCAGCCAGGCAGCAGCAAAAGTCACAAGAAGGGCAGCAGTGTGGTCCTCTGGATCAGGCTGGGCTCCTGGGAAGAGATGGGCGGGAGGGAGAGGCTACCCCCCCGCTTTCTTTCCCTGACCAAATCAGGCCTCTTCCTCTTTCTCCCCCCCTCCCCCTCTGCCAACAGCGCAGGCAGGCTGGAGGAGAATCAAAACAAAGGTGCCTTGGAGAAAGTCCTGCTGGAGAAACTTCTTTCTCCTGGTCTGTCCCACCTCTTTGGGGTCCCTCTTCTTTCTCTCTGCTCAGCTCCCCCTTTCTTTCAGTAGCTCTTAAGTCTTTAAAGTCTTACATAGCCTGCAAAGGGAGGAAGAAAAAATATGTCTCTTTCCCCCATTTTGTTTTGTTTCTTCAGCCACGAGGGAGCTAGCCTTAAAGGGGAATAGCCTTAAAGGGGAAATGCCAATGCAAGGAGAATCTCCTTAAAAGGGAATCACCCCCAAAAACCCTGCCACAGATTCAGTGCCACAGAAACCACAGGAGTTGTCCTTAGCCTTCCCTGCTGAAGAGAGCTAGTACCATACCAAACTACAACTCCCAGTTTTCTGTCAGATTGTTTCAGACTTCAACACCCACAATTCCTAACAGCCTACTGGCTGGGTTGCTGTGAGTTTTCCAGACCATATAGCCATGTTCCAGAAGCATTCTCTCCTGACTTTTACCCAAATCTATGGCAGGCATCCTCAGAGGTTGTGAGGTCTGTGGGAAACTAGGCAAGTGGGGTTTATATATCTCTAGGAGGTCCAAGGTGGGAGAATGAAGCCTTGTCTGCTTGAGGCAAGTGTGAATGTTGCCATTGGCCACCTTGATTAGCATTGAATAGTCTTGCAGCTTCAAAACCTGGGTGCTTCCTGCCTGGGGGAAACCTTTGTTGGGAGGTGTTAGCTGGTCCTGATCATTTCTTGTCCGGAATTCCCATCTTCTGATTGTTGTTCTTTATTTATTGTCCTGACTTTAGAGGTTTTTAAATACTGATCCAGATTTTGTTCATTTTCATGGTTTCCTCCTTTCTGTTGAAATTGTCCATATGCTTGTGGATTTCAATGGCTTCTCTATGTAGTCTGACATGGTGGTTGTTAGAGTGGCCCAGAATTTCTGTGTTCTCAAATACTGACTGGCTGTTAGAAATTGTGCTAGACCAAAACACCTGGAAGGCTAAAGTTTGCCTATGTCTGATTTAGATAATCTCAAAAAGGGTATATTCGCCAAGTCCTTCAGGCATGACCTTGAAAATATCTGGCTGTAGTGCAAAGTGTTCTCAAGTGTTGGGTTTTGGAAGCTGCACAAGATTTCTTTAAGGCAATCTCTGCCCCCTCAGCTTACTAGTAGCTGCTGTATTTCCCACCCTCGGCTTATACTCGAGTCAACAAGTTTTCCCAGTTTTTTCTAGTAAAATTAGGTGCCTCGGCTTATATTCGGGTCGGCTTATACTCGAGTATATACGGTATATTATAACCCAATGACCTGCCTGGATCCTTTTTACATATATTGCTATTGAGAATTAGAAGGAACGCCTCGGCAGTAGTAGTCAGCTGTCATCCTAATCCCTGACGATTATCTGTGTTCACTGGACCAATGAGAGATCTGACCCACTGCTTACCCTTAGTCTATTTTGATTTTGGATTTTCAGAGTCTCAAGCATATCTTTCCCTCTTACCTAAATCAAGTAACACCAGGGAATGGACTAGGACCTTGAGCATGCATTTGTGTGCAATCTAGCTTTGAGCTAAGGTACTTGCTTGAATTTAGGTCAGAATTTGCGTGCCTTCAGTGAAGTATTGCTTAATTAGGCCAACATTCCTCTCCCCATAGAGAATATTGGGATAATGCAGTGATTCTTAACTCTAGTCCTCCAAACTTTTTGGATCTTCTCCCACAAGCCTCAGCTGCCTTGGCCAGTCAGGGTTTCTAGGAGCTATAGTCCAAAACCTCCAGAAGACCAGAGTTTAGGAAGCGCTGGAATAATGCACTTTTATTTTATAGGGTTGTTGAATTAATTGCTAATATATGTTTGAAGGTCAGTTACTACTGTTACTTTCGTTCTTGTCAATAATGTTGAGACAGTTACTCCTGTTGCTTCTGCTATTGTCAATAATGTCATCATTGTGGAAAAGTCAAAGAAAGAAGCTTAAGAGAGAAAAGTATTTTTTTATTTACTATATTTTTATCCCACCCTTCTCGACTTTGAAGGGGACTCAAGGCGGCTTACAGCAGAGGCAAAATTCAATCCCTTAATTAAGTCAATAATTAAATAACTTTTTGTTAAAAATCTAAATGAGGTTAAAAGCAAGTAAAGCATAAACAAAGCCACTTACAGCTATAAAATCATGTTATCCACAATTAAGGTCGGGCCATTCCAATTATTGTTACACATAAATCCAAGTCATCTATTGCGGTGTATTAGTTGCCGAAGGCTTGGTCACTTTCAGCTTTTTTCTGAAAGTCAGGAGGGAGAGGGCTGATCTAATATCACTGGGGAGGGAGTTCCATAGTCAAGGAGCCTCCACTGAAAAGGCCCTGTCTTTCATCCCCATCAACCGAGCCTCTGAAGGAGGCGGGACTGAGAGCAGGGCCTCTCCAGATGATCTCCAAAATGGTTCATAGGGGAGATACGCTTGGTTAGGTAAGCTGGGCCAGAACCATTTAAGGCTTTATAGGCTAAAGCCAGCACTTTGAATTGTGGTCGGTAGCAGATTGGCATTCTTCAATGTAAGTATTCTTCTTACATTGAAAAAAATGTTAAGTGTGATGATGACATAGGTTTTAAGCATTTCCTTGAAGGGAAAGAGCGGACAGCTTGCCTTAGGGTAGGGAGTGCTCTGAAAGCATTGGTGAGAAAAGTACAATACCCAGAAGCAGCCTGAGGGCATCTGCTCCTTTTGATGGTGGGATTTGTTAACATCTGTATCAATGTAAGTCATCTGCTTGTGTCTGAGTACCACAGGTGAGTTTCATGTGGCATCTGCCTATGGTCTATGTATGCACAAAGCACAGTTATTCCAGTCAAGTATGTAGTTTAGCTTCACTATCCTCTAATCGAAAGTTCTTTGGTAATGTTCAGCCTGCATAAATGAACATATTCAGCTAATGTATGCACTGAGATGACTGTTATCTGCTTGGGGAGGTTCCCGTGGTACAAATGTGAACAACACAGGGATGTTAAAGCAGTCTTACTAATTGATCCCTAGGATTTGGAAGTCAAGCCTCCCCTTAGGCATCTTCTAGAACTGATATTAATATTAATGGAACTAAAATTTGGGAGATGAGCATCAATATATGTTAAGCAGCACTCTCTATGTTGAAAGTATTATTTTGTTTTCCACACTATGATTGTAGGTGGATTATTGTTACTTACAGATTAACATATGGGTTAATTAGAAATGCAAATTGAAAGTAGAAAGTAAAAAAATTCCATGATAATATTTTAGCCCTGGAATTATATTTAATTCCAAGCATTTTAATTGTGTAACAAAGGTAGCCAAATTCTGCGGTAAGAATTCATAATACAAATGAGTTTATAATATGTTCTTTGGTATTCAGACTGCAGCCATCCATCCAGACTTTCCACTGTTTTCAGCACATATTAAGAGAAAGTGAAGGAAAGAAAATGCCATAAATTTTAAGAGGCAGTGGACTAGTGATGCTAACAGCTTCCTTCACAATGCCTTTTACAGGTAGGGCTTGGACAGAGAAGCGAATTTATTAGAATCAAGGCAGAATATAATGTCCCAAGGATTGAAACAAGAGCAGAAGGGGCAATTCAGAATTTGCCAATTGTACTATTTTTAACTAATGTTCAGACAG
The DNA here is from genome assembly GCA_030556195.1 of Anolis apletophallus. Classification (NCBI taxonomy): domain Eukaryota; kingdom Metazoa; phylum Chordata; class Lepidosauria; order Squamata; family Anolidae; genus Anolis; species Anolis apletophallus. The sequence continues at coordinate 93,183,726 of JARBWK010000012.1, read as the reverse complement.
ATAGTTGTGCTCATTTGTTTCATTATACAGCCAGAGGAGGAGGGGGATGAGTCATGAGATGATTTCAAAGCTAGAAAAGTTTATTTCAGCACAAAATTTATGGACAGCAACCCATTTCTTAAAATACAGGGGGTACAGCCTAGATAGATAAATATTTATACACACGGCGAAGTAAGTATGTGCGTATGTGTCCAGTGGAGCCCTCAGTGGCAGTGGGTTAAACCGCTGAGCTGCTGAACTTGCTGATTAAAAGGTCACTGGTTTGAATCAGGGAGCAGTGTGAGCTCCCACTGTTAGCCCCAGCTTCTGCCAACCTAGCAGTTTGAAAACATGCAAATATGAGTAGATCAACAGATACCGCTCTGGCGGGAAGGTAGCGGTGCTCTATGCCAGTGTTTCCCAACCTTTTTTGAGCTGCGGCACACTTTTAACATTAAAAAAATCCGGGGGCACACCACCAACCAAAATGTCACAAAATGACACTCTAACACAATAAAGAACGGTTGGGGGTTGGTGGCCTGCTGGGAGCAGCTGCTGGGAATGTCGAAGCCGGGAGGGGCGGAGCAAGGCTGCCCCGCCCCACCCCTACCCCCAGCTTCACCTCTCCCAGCAGCTGCTCCAGCCTTGAGGGGGCAGTGCCAAGCCAGTGGTGCCAGAGCCAGCACAATGCTGGCTTGGCACTATCCCCTCAAAGCTGGAGCAGCTGCTGGGAGTGCCGAAGCCGGGGGAGGGGGCAGAGCCAGGCCGCGCCATGCCCCTCCCCTCCCCCCAGCTTCAGCTCACCTACAGAGGAGGAGCATGAGCGGTGAATGGGCTTCAGTGGGTGGGGCTCCTCCACGCGGCTTCAGCGAGCGAGGGGCGAGAGTCATGGTGGGAGTCATGGTGGATTGGAGGCTGGCTGGGGAAACAGCCAAAGGAGGCGGCGCCCCGGTCCCTTCTTTTTCTTCGCCACTGCCCGCCCCTTCCTCCTCCCCCAAGCAGCAGGGGTTCGGCAGGAAGGGGGGGAGGAAGGGGGGCAGAGAGCTTTTCTCGTGGCACAGCAGGAGGTCTGTCACGGCACACTAGTGTGCCATGGCACACTGGTTGAAAAAGACTGCTCTATGCAGTCATGCTGGCCACATGACCTTGGAGGTGTCTATGGACAATGGTGGCTCTTCGGCTTAGAAATTGAGATGAGCACCAATCCCCAAAGTCAGACACAACTGGACTTAATGTCAGGGGGAAACCTTTAACTTAACTATGCGTGCCAGTGTAAAAAAAATACACAAAAAAGGATAGCATGTTAAAGAGTTGTTAAGAGTCTTCAAAAGTACATGGCTGGATGTGAAGTGCTTCTTGATATACACCTGGATCTATTTATTTATTTATTATTTATTTATATCATTTATATTCCGCCCTTCTCACCCTGCAGGAGACTCAGGGCGGATCACAATGCACATATACAGGCAAACATTCAATGCCATAGACATACAACATACATAGACAGACAATGAGCTACACAATTGGTCAAGAGCTCACCCTGACCTTGGCAGGCCTCGAACTCATGACCTTCTGACCAGTAGAGATCTCATGCAGCTGACTCCTAGCCAGCTGCACCACATTCCTGGTATGGACAAGCATCTGGATATGCTTGTCAACCAACCATGTCATTTGAACTATATTTACCACTACCATAATTAAGAACTCTACTTGTAACTACATCCCCATGAAATCATTTAAATTTCTGCTACACTTCCTCTCCCATCCCATCGGCATGCAGATATTTGTCAATTTAGGATTAACTTTGTGTACCTAAAACGCCAAGCTATAGACCAAGCAAGCTTGTAGTGAATAAATTGGTTAGTTTCCCATCATACACTGGAGATCACTCACTCTGTAAGTATGTGTCTAAACTAAAGTAATAGATATTGGTCACTAATTTAAGAATCAGAGCATGTTCTGGAGCCCCCTCCCAATTCTGGATGTTATAGGTCAAGGGCAAACTCTTTCTGACATTACACTCCAGCTTCAAATGGATTTTCCTATTCCCCCGTCTTTGATGCTCCATTTCTGTAAGAAAGAAGTCTCCAAGAGAACTTGGAAAGTCTGTAACAATTACAAAGTGAGACAGGAGTTCTCCAATCGCCAACTATAAGCCACTGTCTGCAGGGAATGGCACATACCTTTCTGAAAATGTGTAGCTTTCATTTTTCTTCAGATTGTGAACAGCTGCATCCTCCTATAAAGTAATTTCTCTTCTTAGTCTCTAAATAAATTCCTTGCGAAAACAGCTTGCAGACATCTCAGAGATGGAAAGAAATGAAAAAGTAGACATTTGTGGATCACTAGAGAAGCCCAAAGTTCCATAGAGAATACTACCAATTTTGGATGCTTCTTTGTCCCAGTTTTTACATGGGATCTCAAAGCTAACTGAAAGGTATAGTTGTACTTTATATATGTCAACAGGTAGCTCTTGTCATATGAAGGTACCTTACGAGCAAAAGTTATTTCTAATTGGGTCAATTGCAGTTTATGTTTCTTGATCTGGACTTCTCAGAAGGTAAAAGATGAAGAATGGTCTTCATCACTCCCTGCCCAACCTTTCATCACATACTCTTTTGGAAGAAAAAAAATTGCTACTTTTGTGGTGAAAAACTGCCAATTTAAAACTAAACGTAACAGGCAGAAAAGTATTCTTTTCTTTTATACAGTTAGCAGATTGAGAAGAGAATCAAGCTGGTAGCTTCCTGTTGCATTTGAAAGGATGTACAGTCAATTGCAAAGTAAAAACAAAGAGTCGATATTAAACAAGGATTCCCTCTGAGATATAAACAGCGACACATATGTGATTTTATAAGATCTTTTGCAAGAGCTACTAATGGAGCTATTTAGGATACATCTCATGGAATGGATACAGCTTTGGTCGCCTTGGTTGATGTCCTCCACAGAGAACTATATGGGGGAGTGTGTCCCTGCTGGACATCTCAGCAGCTTTCAACTGTGGTATCCTTCCAGGTCAGCTCTCTGGACTGAGTCTTGGGGGCACTGTGTTGCAGGGGCTCCATGTCTTCTTGAAGGATTGCACCCAGATGGTGATGCTGGGGTACACCTGCTCAGATCCCTGTCCTTTGACCTGCAAAGTTCCATTCTTTCCTCCATGCTTTTCAATATCTACATGAAACCACTGGGTGAGGTCATCCAGAGTTTTGGAGTTGGGTGCATCATGCAGATGACACGCAAGTCTACTACTCTTTTCCACCTCATTCCAAAGAAGCTCCCTAGATCCTGAATCCGTGTTTGAAAGATGTGATGGACTGGGCCAACAAATTGAGACTTAATCCATACAAGACAGAGGTCCTCTTGGACAGATGTGAGGCCAATCAGGGTATAGGGTGGCACCCTGTGCTCAGTGGTGTTATACTTTCCCAGAGGACACGGGTCTGCAGTCTGGGTGTCCTGGTCTAATCATTGATACTTGAAGCTCAGGTGTCGGCAGTGACTGAGTGGGGCTTCACATAGTTAAAACTTGTGCACCAGCTGTGACTGTACCTCAAAAAGCCTGACTTGGCCATGGTGTTCTATGTCTTATTTACATCCAGAATGGACTACTGTAGTGCATTCTATGTGGGGCTGCCTTTGAAGATGGTTCATAAACTGCAGTTAATGCAAAGGTTGGCTGCCAGATTACTAACTGGGCTAGCTATAGAGAACATACCATGCCCCTGCTAAAGCAGCTCCACTGGCTTCCAACAAGTTTTCGGGCTAAATTCAAGGTGCAGGTTATCTCCTATAAAGTGCTATACACTTCAGGTCCAACCAATCTTTGAGACCACATCTCTTTCTATGAACTTCTGTGGGTTTTGAGATCAGCAGGAGAGGCCCTTCTCATAGTCTCATCACCGTCTCATGCTCAGTTGGTGGGAATGAGAGAGAGGGCCTTCTCTGTGGTGGCTCCCTGGCTCTGGAATACCCTTCCAAAAGAGATTAGGTTAGCCCCCACCCTTGAATCTTTCTGATCCAGCCTAAAAACATTGATTTTTAAACAAGCTTTTGATCTCGAATAGGCTGAAATGGGCCCATATGAGGTTGACACTCTGGCACTTTATTTATGAAATGATGGCAGCTAGTTTTATCTACAGATGGTCTGAAATATTAAAATGGTGCTATTTTATTTTATATGTTTTGATAGTGGTTGTTTTTATCATTTCTATGTGATATTGTTTTATACTCATGTATCATTTATGTTATATGCTACACCTTGGAGTGCCTTAGTAAGCTGACCTGAATCCCCTTGGGGAGTTGGTGGTGGGATATATTGTGGGATATCATCATCTTTTACAGAGGATGTGTTGCCTCAGCTTAAGTGGTAGAGGTCTAAATTTTCTCTATTTTCGCTTCATTTTCTGGATGTCGGTGTGACTTTAAAAAATATTGGAATTAAAGTGAATAACTGCAATTAAAAGTATTGCTTAGTTACATAACAGTGATATTCACTGTGGATTGTCTGTACCTTAAACAAAAATCTACAGTTCTGCTTAGGTTTGCTTGCCAATTTATATGGTGAACATTTTAAACGGAAAAAGCTAAATTATTTCTCAGAGTAATAAGAAAAGCTAAAAGGTACCGTATTTTTCGCACCTTAAGACGCAGTTCTTTTCCTCCCAAAGTGGGATGAAAAATCAGCTGCGTCTTATGGAGCGAAGATGCAGGCCGGGGGAGGCGCTGGAGCAGAGGGAGGACGGCGATATACTTACCCTGTCGCTGCCTCTCCTCTTCTCTGGTCCGTTGCGGCGGCGGAGGGACGCTGGTTCACTCCCCTTTGGCGCCTTTTCCTTCCCCCCCCACCTTTCCTTCGCTCGAGGAAAGGTGGGAGGGATGGAAAAGGAGCCAGGGGAGGAGTCAGCCAGCGCCGCGTCAGAGCTGACGCGACCCTGGTTCACTCCCCTCTGGCGACTTTTCCTTCCCCCCCACCTTTTCTTCGCTCGAGGAAATGTGGGGGATGGAAAAGGAGCCAGGGAGAGAGATAGCCAGCGCCGCGTCAGAGCTGACGCGACCCTGGTCACTCCCCTCTGGCGTCTTTTCCTTCCCCCACCTTTCCTTCGCTCGAGGAAAGGTGGGAGGGATGGAAAAGGAGCCAGGGGAGGAGTCAGCCAGCGCCGCGTCAGAGCTGACGCGACCCTGGTTCACTCCCCTCTGGCGCCTTTTCGTTCCCCCCCACCTTTCCTTCCACCTTTCCTCGAGGAAAGGTGGGAGGGATGGAAAAGGAGCCAGGGAGGAGTCAGCCAGCGCCGCGTCAGAGCTGACCCTGCGACCCCCTGGTTCCTCCCCACCTTTCTGGAGGAAAGGTGGGAGGGATGGAAAAGGAGCCAGGAGAGAATTTCCTTCCCCCACCTTTCCTTCCCCCACCTCGAGGAAAGGTGGGAGGGATGGAAAAGGAGCCAGGGAGGAGTCAGCCAGCGCCGCGTCAGAGCTGACTCGACCCTGGTTCACTCCCCCCTCTGGCGCCTTTTCCTTCCCCACCTTTCCTTCGCTCGAGGAAAGGTGGGAGGGATGGAAAAGGAGCCAGGGGAGGAGTCAGCCAGCGCCGCGTCAGAGCTGACGCGACCCTGGTTCACTCCCCTCTGGCGCCTTTTCCTTCCCCCCCACCTTTCCTTCGCTCGAGGAAAGGTGGGAGGGATGGAAAAGGAGCCAGGGGAGGAGTCAGCCAGCGCCGCGTCAGAGCTAACGCGACCCTGGTTCACTCCCCTCTGGCGCCTTTTCTTTCCCTCCCACCTTTTCTTCCCTCGAGGAAAGGTGGGAGGGATGGAAAAGGAGCCAGGGGAGGAGTCAGCCAGCGCCGCGTCAGAGCTAACGCGACCCTGGTTCACTCCCCTCTGGCGCCTTTTCTTTCCCTCCCACCTTTTCTTCCCTCGAGGAAAGGTGGGAGGGAAAGAAAAGGAGCCAGGGGAGGAGTCAGCCAGACGCACCTGCTGATAAGATTTACCTAGATTTTAGAGGGGGAGCGAAAATATATTTTTTTCTATTTTCCTCCTCTAAAATCTAGGTGCGTCTTATCAGCAGATGTGTCTTATGGAGCGAAAAATACGGTAGGTTTCTGATACTTTTCCAAAAGCCGTTATGATATTGCTAAGTTTATGAAACTTAGGTAAGCTTTCTAGGTTTTCTGATACATGGCAGTAAATATGTGCTTAATTAATTATTGCATTTTAAGGTATGCTACTTTTTTACTGAGTTACATTCCATTGGTTCCTTACTTCTGTGTCATTAAAAACAACAAGCCTTCAAGAAAGATTTTAAGTTTAATTTTAAGCATGTTCTAGTTTAGTGCAATACATGGTAGATATAAATGTGGAGCTATATAATCCAACAATAATGCATCCGGACAAAATAAATGGGAATCCAGCTGGAGGATTTTCCCCACTGGGTTGTGTCTTATTCTTCTAGCTCATTTTCAAATTAGCAAATTTATGCATGGCATTATCATTTGTTCTTAATGCATGTTTACTCACTGACTTGTTGCAGCTAAATTCATTCCAAGATTATGGTTTCTTTTTTCCAATTTCTGTTCATTATCTACCAGAGTAAGCAAGGTTAATTAATTAATGTACAGTCCAATTTAATTTCTTCTGAAATAAGTCATAAAGTATTCAGTGACATTTGTTTTCAAATTGAAATACACATCATGATAGACCAACTTCTGCACACTTACTGTTCCTTCTTTTTCTTATGCATGGGGAGCATGTGACCACAGCCATTCAGTGTCCCTGGAGCAGAAGTTTATTTAGGAATGATCAACCCAATAAGCACTGTGAAGGAAGTTATTAGTGATAAAAAGGGATTCTCTAGATCAGGCCTGCACAAATTGACAGTAGTAAGGGTCCGGAAATAAATAGGCTAAACCTCTTAGGGTTGCACATAGGCTTTTAGCACCACACTTTCCAGATACATGTATAATACATAATTAATTAGGATTGTTTTGTTGTGTGCCTTCAAGCTGTTTTTGTCTAGGGGGGGGGGTGCTGTTGAAATGATCAGTTTTCCTGGCAAGATTCTAAATTCTATTTTTCTGTGGTGGCTTGAGTGTTGTTTTTTTATCCCCCTCCCCCAAAGTTGCACTTGAAAGCAACTTTCAAAGAATCAACCACCTCAAGATGGGAGGAAGCTCTGTGTGCCAGGAGCATGGAGCTGAGTGTGGAGGCAGCACTGTGCTTTTTCTGCTTCATCCCTCTTCATGTGTTTGTGCGGGCTTCATCTGGCCTGCAGGCTGTATGTTGTGCAGGCCTGCTCTAGAAAATGAAAGTCTTCTTCAAAGAAGACAGAGGAAATGCAAGCTGAGTATCAGCTATTGTCAACTGCAAGATTGGGATATGTTTATGCATGTGCACTGTTGACATGCTGCCAATAGACACATGATTAACAAATTGTTGAACTGGATTATTCTTTGGTGTGTTCCAATTATGTTTTCTTCCCAGACTCCAGTATCAAAAGGAGAACACTTTGGTGGACGAATTTCTATGCAAAATGCAATAATACATTGTTTTTCTAATTTTACTTAACCTATACATTTTGGTACACGTTTGTTTGAAGTTGGCTTGGAATATTTCTCAAAGATATGCATTTCAAGATGCATTTATTACATATAATTTCAAAACAAAACAAAAATCCACCCTCATATGTGAGATTTCAGGAACAGGAAGCTAAAGATATGTGCAAGTGAAATATATGTGGGTCATGAATTTATTTAATGTAAATTGCTTCCTGCAAATTTCTCTCCCCCCTCCCCCCATTCAGACAGCAATATATCTTGCCTTAATACTTTAGGGAGGCAGACACTCAGTATAAAGAGAGTATTATATTGTATGTACAGAGCAGGTTTGTACAGAATCCTTATTTAGTATAACACTACATAGCAAGTTGCAAAGTAGAAATAAACCTTCAATATGTGTGCCCCTTCTCACCTACATGTCTGGTGGCACTCTTTGTAACTCTTTGTAAGTAGTTTGCAAAGCTACTTCAAATCATGTGCATGTCTCTTATAAGGAAATTTTACTTGTTGTTTGAAACATTCATTCTCCTTTTAATGTTGCAAAAAATTCAAAAAGCATTTTGTTGGACAAAAAACTTTATACAGTTATCCTCATCTCTCCACACACATACACGAAAACTCATGCAAAACCTTGTATTAACAAAAACATAGGTATGAACAAGTGGAAATGGAAATAACAATAAATCTCCAAGGTAGGAAAACAATCCACCCCAGACACTCAGGACCTGTTGAGGGGTGCTTATCCAACCAACCAGAACTTGACTGGCAACCCTTACCAAGAAGACCTTTTCATCAGTCACCCCAAGACAGAAAAAATCTGATAGTTAAATTGAGCTGTTGGAATTTAAATCACAACATAAGACTTTTCTGTTCTAGCAGGTCTACCCAGTCAGTTTTAACTATGAATTCTATGTTTATTGTGCTTTAACTTTTGTGTAATGTATTTTAATATGTGCTTTTATGGATCTGTTTTAATTATGTTGTGCCCTGCCTCAAGCTGAAAAGATAGGTGGGAAACAAACAAACAAATAATATTCTTATGAGAATATGAAACCCAGCATAGGCAATACACTAGTTTTAACGGAGTACTTAGAAGGTTTGGTGCCAGGAGAAAATCTGCAGTGGTTCAGCTGGAATCCATCACAAAGAAAGCTGTATGATCTCTGTGCCTTGGCCCTGAAGATGAAAGGAAATAATGATTCTGGTTTTCCATCATCTCACAAAATGGCCACCTTAATATCCTATTCTCCACAAAAATTTACCTGCCTAAGACATCTGGCTTACTCACTGTCTTTAACATTATTCACTGCAACATCAAAAGCATGCTTTTCAAATAGACATATAAACCTGCTTCCCACTTTGTGTTACATTTCTCCTCAAGTGATAGTTTTTCTGCCCAGCATCTGAGGTGGCTTCCTTTCCCATAACAGCATCTGTGAATACATATTGGAAAACAACTTCAGATTCCATTTTAGGACTTTGATAATGGAAGTATGTGATATATCACTCTCCTCTCACTGTCCACCAATTTCCTTTCTTGGCATGTTAATCAACATGACATGTGTGTTGGGGGGGGGGGGGGCAGAGATGACATGAAACCCCAATATGATGTCCACAGGTACCCATCAGTTTTAGCTCTTTGTTTGTTTTCCACTGCACCAAGTCTGGTTTTTTTAAAAAAAAAAAATCCAGTTGATTGATCAGGTGTTCCATTGTAATTTTACATCTTAATAAAATAGATTTGTTGGATTACAAAAAGTTTCTGCTGCTTGAAGGTGACATTTACAAAATGATACCAGGTGTTCATAGGTTGAGCTCCCTTTTTCTAAGCCATTGGCTGAAAGCACAGGAGATGAATGATTGTGCCAAGGTTAGAATTATTGATTCAGGCAGGTAATAAAGGTTTCAGCCACAGTCTCACTAACATTTGTTTCCATAGAAACAGGTCAGGTTTGCTCTGCAAGTCAGATGAGACAATACTGACACTTTCAGGGAACGTGGAAAAAGCCACACAAACCAAATTCATTTTGAAGGGAAGTGAGGAGTAAAATAAAAAGAAAATATGAAAGGAAAATTTGGTATTAGGTTGCTAGGTAGCTGAAGGTCACTTGTACAAACTTTCAATCTTTTGTCCATTGACATTTCCCCATGCCATAGTTTAACTGTTGTAAGAAATAGAGCCACTCCTTTGCAATCTGCAGAGATAACTTTCATCATTGCTATATAGAGCAATTCAAATTCAGTCAAACAGTTTGATGTCTGAAAGAAATGAGCTAAGCAATGTTTACTAGGGAAATGGTGACATAGAAAACAAGAGGATATGGCTTGATATGTCAGGAAAAGTTCTTGTGAAGACAGAAGAAGAATAACTTGGTTTAAAATACTGGCATGTCTTTCAAATCAGAGCAGTCAGCCATATATGCCTACAGGACATTGACCAGTAATTTTTGTCTTTTTAATCTAGATATTTATTTTACTTGTAGTCTCCTGGTATTGTTGCAGCTTGGTAGAATCTGCTCAAAGGAACCAAAGGGCAAACACTTTAGGACAGGCTGGGCAAACTTCGGCCCTCCAGGTGTTTTGGACTCCAACTCCCACAATTCCCAACAACCTACTGGTTGTTAGGAATTGTGAGAGTTTGAGTTCAAAACACCTGGAGGGCCGAAGTTTGCCCAGGCCTGCTGTAGGAAATAGTCACATGAATCTTCTCTTTAATTATCTGTATTAAGCTACATGAGCAATCTGGGGACATCACAGAATTTTCATTGAGATACTTGCATGGATGGAAGTAATTAATTCCCATCACAATAATAATACTCGTTTATCGAGGTATGTGGAGTTGTTTTTTAAAGGAAAACTTAAAAGAGATGTGTGTGATGATGTCAGATCTCTACCTACAGTTTTGCCTAGTTTGGTTCTTCAATGTGCTCTTTAATTGGTCTCCAACTCTGTGCTTGATTCTGTAACTTTCTACAGTTCGTCTTCTCTGTTGTACAAGGACAAACTACTTGGATTTCAGGAACAGACTTCTCTTGAGATCCAGAAAGAAGGAAAGAAAGAAAGGAACAATGAAAGAAAGGTTCTATTCCTTCTCAAATAAATTTAGACTATGTGTGCACTGTCAAAGGATTCTGAACAAAACAAACCTCATTGGAGGACTTCACTTTCATTTTAACTCCATATTTCCCATATAAAAAAGAGATAATGCATGGTTGCTGTAATTAAATGAGGCTATAGTGATGAGAAAAGCAAAGCATTGCTTGATGCATTTCAATGAGAAATATTGTCACTGACTTTTCAATACAAAAGCTGTGCCTGAACTAAAATGCCTCAGCTGTTTCATGTGATTTCAGAGGAATGTTTTTGCAGGAGAAAGAAAACTATGTGGAAAAAAATGAGTTCAGCATGCAAGGCCTGCCTGTTGGTGATTCATCTTCAGAAGACATAATTGCTGTTGTGTGCCTTCAAGTACTTTCAGACTTATGGTGACCCTAAGTGAATATGTCATGGAGTTTTATTAGCAAGATTTCTTCATAGGGAGTTTTTGCTGTACTTTTCTGAGGATGAGAAAGTATGAATTGCCTAAGGGCGGATCTAGACAGGCCCTTTATTGTGGGAGTTATGACAATAAAAAGTGGCTGTCCAGATGATGTCGTGAACAAACCCATGTTAATCCGCCACAAACCAAGAAAACCCTGGTTTGTGGCAAATTAATTTGATAGTAGGTTTATTCCATGCCTTCTTGGAAGGTGTGAGATAAACCCACTATTTCTGGTGTCTGGACTGCAGAATACTGAAGTCCAGACAGTATTCCCACAGTTTTCCAGGCTAAATTAGCCTGGAAAACTGTGGGAATGCCAAACCCCTTCCCCAAAGCCCCCTAAACAGAGTTAAAAAGGAAAAGAACTCACCCGGCCTCCGTGGTTCAACTGTCGGAATGGAAATAGAGAGTTGTATGTCCTTAAATGTTTATCGGAACAGAGAAGAGCACAGAACTAAATTCTGTTCTTCCTTTGCTATTTTTAAAATCTTTATTGTTGCACCATACTTAGAAGGAACATCTAAACCAGTAAGGTCTTAAACACTAGCACACTCATTTAAAGTGGACAGCTTCGGACATACTGACTTATGACAGCATAGATAGGGTGGAGAAAATTCAAAATTAGCTTTACTTTAGTGCTTAAGTAACATTGCATTTCTGCAAAGAATGTATGAAAAGTGATACACTCCTGGCTGCAGATATTTTTGATTGTTAGTATCTCTTTGAATTCAGTGATGCAGTTACCAGAAGGTAAACTGTTTCACCTGGGGCATTCAATGTTAGTGGAATAGTTTTCTTCAGTGTAGCAGTGCTCTTGATCACTATCACTTTACTTTGTAATCATATTTTCAATTAATCTGTGGTTTCGTTTAACATTGGTATAACTCTTACTGATTCAATGATCTTGACTTGAAATTACATCTCCGTGATTCTCTCAAGACCTCTTGAGATTCCCATCTCCTTAAGGACTCCTGTACTTTCCAGTGTTGTAAATGTTGCCCTTAAAACAACTTGCTATCTATTGGTGAGTGCAGAAGTTATACAAGGAGAAGAGCAGAAAATATTAAATAACTTGAAGGTGTTGCTATCTCTTATGGGAGGAAATAAGGCTTTCTATTGTATTGCATAGATGTAAGGCATATTTTCATCTTTTCCTCTGCAGTCAATGAGATGTAAATCTTAACTGTTGTAACCATTCTTGTGAAAATCTTAATTATTAATGAACATTTGGAGAAAGATGATACTTAAAAGATTGTGGCTGTGGTACAGAAACTGACATGTGCCAAACACCAGATAGCCAACCTGACTCAATCATTGTTAAATAATAAAATGAAATCTGATCAGCAAGGGCCATGTTGAACTCTCAGAATTCACAAAGAGTACATACTATATTATTGTGAACTTTGGTAACATCTATTTCAGCTTATTAGAAGACTTCAAGCTTCTGTTCGAGGACTTGCTATGGAAGTAATGACAGGATAGGATCTGGGTTGTTATGTTTTTTGGGCTATATGACCATGTTCTGGAAGCATTCTCTCCTGACTTTTCACCTGCATCTATGACAGGCATCCTAAGAGGTTGAGGTCTGTTGAAAACCAGGAAAATTGGGTTTATATATCTGTGGAATGTCCAGGGTGGGACTGTTGGAGCTAGGTATGAATGTTTCAGTTGGCCACCTTGATTATCATTTGATTGCCTGACAGTAGTTGAGTGTGGCTTGTTAGTGCCTGGAGGAATCCCTTGTTGAGAGGTGATTAGCTGTCCCTGATTGTTTCTTATCTGGAGTTCCCCTGTGTATGAGTGTTGTTCTTTATTTACTGTTATAATTTTAGAGGTTTTTTTAATACTGGTAGCCAGATTTTGTTCATGTTCATAGTTTTTTCCTTTCTGTTGAAATTGTCTACATGCTTGTGGATTTTAATGGCCTCTCTATGTAGCCTGACATGGTAGTTGTTAGAGTGGTCCAGCATTTCTGTGTTCTCAAATGATATGCTATGTCCATGTTGGTTTATCAAGTGCTCTGCTATGGCTGACTTCTCTGGTTGAAGTAGTCTGCAGTGCCTTTCATGTTCCTTGATTCGTGTTTGGGTGCTGCGTTTGGTGGTCCCTATGTAGACTTGTCCACAGCTGTATGGTATATGGTTAGGATAGAATCTGTTTGTGTTACACCAGGGCATCAGGAAGATTCCAACAATATATTGTCGGAAGACTTTCATTGCTGGAATCACTGTGTTGTTGTACGTTTTTCGGGCTGTATGGCCATGTTCCAGAAGTATTCTCTCCTGACATTTTGCCTGCAGGCATCCTCTGAGGATGCCTGCCATAGATGCATTCTCAGCCTGAAAAACCAATGAACAATTTTGCCATTTCATGACAATTTCTACTCTGCAATTGTAGCATCTCCTGAAATGCATTATAAAGATCCCTAGATTACAGAAGTAATTAGAACAGCTGAAAAGATTATGATTTTGTTTGAAAAGTTTAGCAACATTACAACAAGGGCTTGACTGGTATTGAATGATGATAAAAAAAACTTTGTGAGACGACATTAGGATGGTGTTTTTTTCCAGAGTAGACACTTGTTCATCTCAGAGAATGTGGGCACCCACAAGAGTTACTATAATGAAGTTCTTAATGTGAGTGGGCACATAACATATTAATCACCCACTTTTTAATGTTTGCATTACAGACAAATCAAATAATATTATGATACAATTTATTTATTACTCACCTCTTATACAATAAGTTACTTAGATATAAACACAAAAATATAAAAATGCACAAAACACAGATACAGAATTGACATTTAGTAGTAATAGAATGAAAATCAGAACTCATGATTGAAAGTTAACTGGGTAGGCGTGCCAGAAGAAATGGGTCTTCAATTGCATTTTAAATTCTGACAGCTCATTTAGCTTTCGGATCTCTTCTGGCAGGTCATTCCACAGTTGTGGAGCAGCCGATGAAATGGACCTCTGGGTAATGGTCGCCAGCTGGGTTCTCGCTGGTTGGAGTAAATGTCCATCAGAGGATCTAAGTGTCCTAAAAAACAAATTGTGCAGGAAAACGCAATCATGTAGGTAACCATGAGCCAATCCAGGTTTTATCATAGAAAAGTCGTGTTGATAAATTTGTACTTCCTGGGGGTGTCAATCCTTAAGACAGTCTAGAAAGACACCATGGTCAGTATAGTGGTATCAAACACTTCTGGGACATCTAGATTTAACAGATGTTCTGTTAAATTCACTGATAAGAGGGCCCAGCTACAGAGCATATTATTTTCTGTATGCATGTATTCACAAGGAGGTAGTGGTTTGAGCATAAACTTACAACTCTAGAGATAAGGGTTCAAATCTTTACTTCACTGTGAAAACTCACTGGTGATTTGGGGCAATTGACACTTAAAGGCAAAGAAAAATCTCTGAAAGAAAAATATGTGATATAAATCAGACATTACTTAAAGGAACACAGCAGCATTCCTGAACCTATGGTCCTTCAACTTAAAATGTGATCTAAATATTTAGCATGATTTTAATGCTTTGTCAGAATGTTTACATTTTGTTTATGTCTTATGTTTAATGGTTCTAATGATTTTAAGTCAAAGTTACATGAAGTAATTAGTTATTATGATTTCTTTGTGTTATGTTGCCATTGCATTTTTGCCATTAACATGTTGTAAACTGCCTTGAGTTCCCCCAGGAGTGAGAAAGGCAGTATATAAATGCAGTAAGTAAGTAAATAAATAAATATACTGTCTAAGATGACATAGTTCCTGTATCTCATGGCTTTCCTAATTTTACTTCTAATGATAGTAATGACAGTACTGTAAAAAACCCTATCTGTATTGGTTTAGTTGAGCATAAACATCTCATTAAAATTCTGATCTTTTGATTCTCTGTATTAACCAATTATATTTTGCTATCATTTGGGGACAACTGTATCAATAAAAGAAGTAAATCATGAAAAGTAGTTAAAAGAAAAAATAAACAAATCGTTAATTCAACTGAAATTCTTTCGAGAAGGGAGTCCCTTCTTCTTACATTCCTCTTCTTTCTGTTCATTAAAGTCAAGAGTAAAAGAAAAATTTATCATTTAAGATTTAAATACTGGCCTGATGGATTTTCTTAACTGTGTACCACATAGGTAAAAGACTTTCTATAACTAGCAGTTTAAACTATATTGATGAGCTTCAGAGATCAACTCAAAACAGATTTAAAAGAGTTTGTTCATTAAGCCAGTTTGGAAATGTATTGTATTGTGCTAAAACATCCTAATGACATCAGAATCCAATCAATACCAAGTAATAAATGAACCATTAGCAAGAATTCAGGTTACAGGAAATCCAGATAAATAAGTCTTAAACTACCCAAAGCAAACAAAGAAAAGTTTTGCCTATATCGCAATAAATGGAGAACAGTAAAAATCTGGTGGAAGCTGTAACATGACAAAGAAAACTAAAAATTCCAAGCCATATTCCCGAATATGCAAATGGTGTGCATAGACATTATTATGCAAATAAAGACTTGAGTAATTGATAGTCAAAATTACTATGGCAACTCTATGGTAACTTCCAGCAGAAGAATACCATAGAACCACCCGGAGAACCTAGAAAATTCCTAGAGAGAAGATACTCTGTCAGATAGGTAAAACCATGAACATGGGTGGTCTTAATATATGGATCAAAGCCACAACTACCATTTTTATCCGGAGGCATAGCTGCATTTTATGAATTTTATGATTTAAAAAAATATATATATTATGTGTCATTTTATGTATGTTTGCTGTTGTAAATTTATGCTGTTATAGTCTATATCAATCACTCAATCAATTATTTATTACGGTCTATGACTAGCACATAAAATGGGGCACAGATGCCCAAGGAAGGGGAATCACAGTTCCCAAGTAGGTCAAGTATAAAGCAGATTAAAAACATGTAATAAAAACATATTATGTGTCATTTTATATATGTTTGCTGTTGTAAATTTGTGCTGTTATAATCTATATTTATTTATTTATAAATTTATTTATTTATTTATTTATAAATTCGATTTGGTAGACCGCTCTCTCTGGAGCCCAGAGCGGTTTACAGCATAAAATCAATAAAACATCAGTAAACAGATAAAAGACGTATACCCAAAAGCCCCCCTCCCCACAAATGATCCCGGCAAGCAATAATACGCAGAGGCAATACATGGCAGGACGGTATGTTGGCAGCTGGCAACTAAGGAGGCATCAGTTGGGACCAAATGCCTGCCTGTATAGCCAAGTCTTCACAGACTTGCGGAAGGCCAACAAACCCCGTAGTGCTCGTATCTCCTCCGGCAGAGAATTCCAGAGGGTCGGAGCGGCCACTGTAAATGCTCTCTGCCGGGTGCTCGACAGCCTACAGATCTTAATACTAGGGACCTCTAGTAGATTAAGCCCCTCTGAGCGCATGTTTGTGTATTGTTTATTTTATGTTTGGCACTTTTGGTGCTCATGTGAGCCACCCTGAGACTCTTTGGGGAGATGATGGTGGGGTATAAATAAAGTTTATTTATTTATTTATTTATTATTCCTCAAGAATAGGCTTAGAGTGAAATTAAGAATCAAAGATACACTTGTTTTTTATGCAGCTGGAATTAGAAATGAAATTCTTCTGTCGGCAGAGGTCTCTTTCTGTTGAAAGAAATGCCATGCCAAATATTTTCAGTCTTCTTGAGACCACTTCAAAACTTCATCCGGAAATGACTTTTGCTTTCACGAGCCAGCTCTCTCTCTCTCTCTCTCTCTCTCTCTCTCTCTCTCTCTCTCTCTCTCTATATATATATATATATATATATATACTGTATATGTGTGCGTGCGTGCACACACTCTGTTTTGATGATCAATCATACAGGTTTATCCTTTTTTTAACATGCTGGAAGGGGATACCTGGAGAGGAAGTGTTCTTTTTTTCTTTCTGCTGTACTGCTCACACATGTTCGGTCAAGGATTCTGGAGGCAGCTGATGTTTATTTTGTCTATTGTAGCCAGACAAACACAAATATACTAGGGTTAGCTACAGTAGAATACAGTTCTTTCTTGTCTGAAGCTTTCTTGATTTTATTATTGCAACTTGACATCAAAAATCTGTTTCTGTGCCATACGTCACCATCCTTTCAGGCTGCTAAACAAACTTTCAGTTAGATAGCAGATCTGGAGGAAAGGGGAGGGCTGAGCAGGCATTAAAAAAGTTTATTGAAAGGATGGGTTTTTTTGTTAGATGAAGTATGCCTGTGTTGGGCTAGATCAGGAATTCCCAAACCAAGGTCTGTGGGCCAGATGCAACCCTTCAAGGTCATTTACCTGGCCCTTTCGACTTAAGACCTAAGTCTGAAATGACTTGAAGTCACGTGTAAGGACTCATCCGTCCTAAGCAGGCCGAATCCTGCTTGGAAGTCTGGATCCCTGTTTGGAAAGTGCTGGCATCCATTTTAGTAAGGGAGTTTCAGCTAGCAGCCATCAGGAGAAGGTCAGAGCTAGAGAAAGGGGGTGTGGCCTTAGAGTCACCCTGCTCAGATACAGTTTCTTCCCTGTGATTGGCTAGGTGGCAGAGGGGAGGAGTTGAGCTGACTAGGAGAAGGATTCCTGTCAGAAAGATTTTAGTCTTGTAGGAGGCTTCAGATGAGAAGCATCTGAGCCTCGTGAGTCTTGTCTTGTGAGAGGCTGCAGATAAGACACATCTGAGCCTGAGGAGTCTTGAGCGAGGTTTCTGGGGGAGTATCATCAGAGCCTCTGCAATAGAGACTGACAGTCTAATCTATAGCTAACCACCACAAGGGAATAGGCTGGACTAAGGGGGTCAAGACCTAGCACTGACAGCTCTTAGGGCCAGGAGAGATTCCAGTGGTGACGCTTTTAGTTTAGAGCCAGAAGGACTGACTGGGAATAGTCAGTTAGATCACCTTGTCGTCTCTTGTGATAGAGAGACAGGTGGGGCTCTGAGACTGTGGTGCTAATATAGGTTATTAGCTACTGTTAACAAGACTCAGGGAACTGTCTATGGTATAGAAGTTCCAGTTAGTTACATCAGCTACCCTCTACTTTAATTATTAGTTGGGGAGTTGGGAGACAAGTCTTAGTACTGTCTGTGGAACTGAATTTAAGATCAAAGAAGAAGCAATAGCCTTTGTATAGAAACCATTACGCACCAGCACATTATTCAGATCCAGTTAACGATCACGCTAATAATTAACTATTCATTTTTGTAACTGTACGCTCTTGTTGCCTCACTGAAGAACCAATACGATCTGTGCCTACTTGTTAGCCTGTTTGATAGTTAATAAATCCTTTTCTTATTAACTTTCACATGCCTCCATCTTTCTGTCTTTTCAGTTTTCCTCACAGTGGGTGATTTGGTGTAAAGGGAGCCTAATTAAACATCTTAGTTATTAAATTAAATCCTGATCACAGATTAGGTTGGTGGCAGTAATTACCGGGAGTGTATAGATTAATCTGCAGTGTCAAGTCGTGACATCACGCAACAACTACAGTCTTAATTAACTTGACTATCTCATCAGCCAAAAGGAGTCCCACACTTCATATTGAAATGCTAGTAAGTTTATGTTGGATAAATTGTTTTTCATTTTAAATATGCTTTCCCTTTTTGAACTACAAATAAGATATGTGCAGTGTGTGTAGGAATTTCTTCATACTTTTTTGAAATTATAGTTCAGCTCCCAATAGTTTGAGGGACCGTGAACTGGGCCTTTACTTTAAAAGTTTGAGGCCCCCTGGGCCAGAGGGACAGGTTCCTTTGTTTTTATTAGGTGCCTTCTCTCTTAGTCTTCATCTCACGAGATAATTAATTCAATTTAGCATCACTTTAACTGCCATGGCTCAATACTATGGATTCCTGGAATGTGCAGTTTTGGGATGTAGTAGTACTCTTTGGCAGATAAAGTTGAGGATCATGTCAAACTACAACTCCCATGATTCCATAGCATTGAGCTATGGCTGTTGAAGTGGTGTCAAACTGCATTAATTCTGCAGTATGGATGCACCCTCAGACACACATAATGCAAAGCTACAGGCTTCAGAATTTCTTGGGCAAAGAGAGCTATAATGTTTGCAGAATAAATGTGCAAAAATACCTCTCAGCAATTCTATGGCGGCTGTATTGAAATGTCCTTTCATGCTCCAGTACTCTGCTTCTTCTAGATATGGGCATGCATAGGTTGAATGTTGCTGCATTAAGACAGCTGAATTAGAATGTATAACCTGCTTCCATTTTGGATGCATTGCTTTCAGAGAAGAATGGTTAGAATTGATCTATAGCATTAGTAAGTCATCTTTATCTATTCTTTTCCAGATATATTCTTTTTCCAGCTGACGGTATGTCTGTGTAGAATAAATGTGCTTCTTTGTACGTTTTCATTGTTATGAATTTGAGAAAATTATAGTTTCTGATATATAGCATAAAAGATTTCTTATTACTTTTATTCTTGGAGCGCTCTGCCTCATTTCCCATCCAACCAACTGCATGGATATGCTGCAATGGCTGGGAATAGAGGTGGGGGAGAGAGAAACAAAATTTTAAAAAAATCTAATTTGATGGTTCATTTCCTAAAATTATTATGTGTCTCAAAGGTAATAATGATCAGCCGTGTATGCATTGCTTGTTCAGGAGTGAGACAGGGGGCATCTCAAGATGTGTGGGTTAATATTCTTCTCAAATAGATAAACTCAGTCATGATGCAACAGTATCATGACTGACATCCTTTAAACTAGAGGAGGTAGAAAATCTGATCGCCCTGCAGATTTTTAGGATTGATGTTTTGTTCCCAAGCAAAAACCTTGTCTCTTGGGATAAGGACATGAGACCCCATCATAGCCAAATGGCTTTTTTTCCAGAAGCAACTTGAGAAACTGCAAGTCACTTCTGCTGTGAGAGAATAGGCTGTCTGCAAGGATGTTGCCCAGGGAACACCTGGATGTTTTGATGTTTTACCATCTTTGTGGGAGGCTTCTCTTATGTTCCTTCATGGTGATCTGGAGCTGACAGAGGAAACTCATCTGTGCTCTCCCTCAATTTGAACCTATGATCTGTCGGTCTTCAGTCCTGCTGGCACAAAGGTTTAACCCATTGTGCCACTTGGGGCTCCTAGCCAAATGGCTAGGAGATGGTGGTATTATTGTAGATTTAGAATACAGTATCTCTGGGAGTGATTGCTTGAGCTTCATTTATCCACATCCAACAAAAGCTATATTTTCTAGGCATTTACCAAATCCTTCAGCATATTTCTGGAGTAGGGCTCACTATTATCAGTAGTTTTGTGTATCTACAAAAGTCCAGGAATGTATCTCTCATGAACACAGGATCTGCACTGTAACTTCAAAGTCCAGTGAACTTAATATGAATTGCGCTTCCCATTAAATAGACACATGAGATCCAAAGGATTAATGGAGAAAAGGCTACTGTGGCATATGTGGGCTTACTCCATTATCCTAACAGTTGAATGTAGATGGCCACATAGCTATGCACAGTAAAGCAATGGCAGGTTTATTGTTCTGGTAACAATCATCTATGTCAACAACAGGAATATTTTCGTTCAGGGTAAGAAGCTCATGTGTCTATGTTAGGGATTGGAAGATTGTTATATAAGACAGATATTTTACATACCTCAAATTTACCACATCTCTGATTACTGCTTGGTTGGGAAACCACCAACAAACACCAGGTGCTATAGTCTATACTGCAAAACTACTCTTCAATATTCCTTGCTTAAGAAAACCCTATGAAATTTGCATGGTAACTATAAGTTATCAGGCAATGTGAAGATGCATATACATACATAATCATTCTCAGATCAAACCTGAGGGAAGCCTTGTTTACATTCAATGGCTATATGCAGCACTAATTGTCCATCTGTGAAACAACTATAAAATACTCCCCCACACACCCCCACATTTAAGGAATCACAGATCAGTTGTATGGAACTTACATTGTGTCACTTTCTATGCCCACAACTTATCATAATGGTGGGAAGCCTGTCTTACTGACTTCAAAGATATAAATTACATCCCATCAGGAAAAAAAATGAAAAAGAGGCCAGAGATTATCTGTGAGATTAATGCATTCTATTCAACCGCAGAGCTAGATCAAGTTCTTTTTGTTACTTGATGTGAATGGCAAGTGGTATCTCCTCATATTATTTGTACTGGGATATGAAGATGTCTCCCAGCATCTGTAGACTAAGAGTCCATCCAGACATGCCCATATCCCAGGTCTGGGTTTTTACCGTAGGCGTCCAAATGATGTCTCTGGTGAAAATGAATTAATTTGGATAAACCTATTTATTCTGATAAAAATTCGAGATCCCATTAGATCCATATTTTCCTGAAAGGCCTGGCTCTAATGGGGTAATGGGATATTGGGCCTGTGAGTATTCACTTCTGGGTAGTCCTGAGACTACCTGGGGTGAGTCCCCATTGTCATCCCAAAGGTCCAGGATAGTGCCTACCACCTCCCCTAGCTCCCCATTCACCCATACAATTAAATAAGATGTACTTGGCCATCATAACTTTACTAATTGTGCCCTCCTGGTAAGAGGAAATGACGCACTAGGAGATGGGGGAGGAGGGATTTTCCTCTGGTCCTCTCTCCTGGTGCATCATTTCCTTGTGCCCTCCTGGTCTGAGGGCACAAGGAAATGTACCTGGTGGCCAGGTACATTTTTTATTTTTAGGGATAAATTGGGGGTTTGGGGGTGGCTGCATGCCATCCCAGTTGTAATCAGGATGTCATGTAGCCAACCCTCCCCTCCCCGGGAAAGCCTGGGTTTTTTGGGGGGAGTGGGTATGAGAATCTGCCAAAGTGATTTTTTAAAGCACATTTTTAAAACTAGCTTTGCACAGATTTTGGTGCTGTCTGGCAGCGCCCTTAAGCAACCTACTCAGCCTAATGGTAGGGATAATATCTGCTGTATCCCAGTTTGTGGTACTCCTCAGGCAACAGTCACCTTGGCATTACGCACTTTGATATCGCTTTAGCTGCGATGGCTCAATACTATGGAATCCTGGAGCTATAGTGTGGTGAGGCACCTGCACTCTTTGGCAGAGAAAAAGTCCTCATAAAAGTACAATGCTCAAGATTTCAACACATTGCGTCATGATTGCTAAAATAGTCTCAAACTTCATTAATTCTACAGTGTAGTAGATCATACTACAATCTCCAAGATTGAAATAACTCCTGTGTACAGGCAGTTCTCAAGTTATGAACAAAATAGGTTCTGTAGCTTTGTTTTTAAGTTAAATGTGTATGGCAGCTGGAACAGTTACATTTTAAAGTGTACTTTTTTTTGGCTTTGGATAGCATACAGAAGGGTTAACACTGCTGTGGTGTTTTTTTTTTCTGTCTGTCCCCTGTTCAGAAGATTTCACTTCTGTCCCTGTGATGATTGAATTTTGGAAAAAGGTTTGTTGTGAAAACAAGGATTGTTGCAAAAGCTTAAGTGGTGACCCCTCTTCCTCATGATAACTGGTTCTTACACACATGCAAAACAGCTTTCATTGGCAAGGGTACACTGTTTTGACTCCACGCTTGCACGGAATCAGTGATGGGGTAGGGGAACATGTTCTCCCTCTCAGCTCTACGTTTCTGAGATTGTTATGATGAGATTGCCTCGAGGGCTAGGTTCCTTCCCATTCCAGGACTGCAGGTCTCTGGCTGCATGGTCATAGGCCGGTTGTCTTCCTTTGTGACAGAATAGAGTTGGACTAGGGAATCCTAGGGGGTCCCTTCCCACCCTAGAATTTGCAGATTCTATGGCCATCTGTTGGGAGGGATTGAACTGTGTCTTCCGGCCTGCCAGAATGGGAGATAATCTGCCATGACTCCCCGCTCACATGGAATGAATGACGTGGCAGGGGAACAAGTCATTTTTGCCGCAAGAGTCAGATTATGACGGAAGTCAAGATCCAAAAGCCTGCTCTTGCTAGACTTGCAGCCTTCCGCATTGACAAGCATTTGGCATGCTTCCAAAAGCAGGCCAACTGGCTTGGTTCTTTCTGAGAATAATCAGAGAATGCCATTCTGAAATAATAAAATGATCCGATTCCAGAGTGGGAACATAGCTGGTTCTGACCTCTGCCCTTCCCATTCCCCTCCCTGCAAGTCAGTCCTCAGGCTGTTCTTTCAAAGAAAGGTCAGAGGGAGATGGCGTGACCTGGAGAGATAGATAGACAGATACATAAAGAGTTTGACTACTCTATGTTTCTTGTTTGAAAGTATTACTTCCTGATTAATTGTGCAGTCTTTGCTTTGCAAGTAGTTGTTCTACTTACCTCTCCATTGGCGCCTCCTTGTCATGGGGGAGAGGCTTGTGTACCCTAATGAAGTTGTGAGCTATGCTGGCGGTAGGGAATCCCATGCCAGACCGCTCACAACCAAAAAAGAGTCTGACAAAGAGCATCAATGGGCAGGATGGGCTCTCTAGCCTTTTGGCAACCATCCTAAGAGAAGGAAAACTCTAAATTCAAACCCGGGCAGATGGTGCTTGCCTAACCCTGTAAGGTCAACCATCTAAGAGAAGGTAACTCTAATCAAACCTACGACCTGAGGACCTTGCTGTCACCGTCCAAGCTTGCTAGGCCCTGGCAGATGAACCTTTGGTTTAAAGGGTGCACACAGTGCTCCACCAGAAAAATCCATTGCACAGACTCGAAGGACATATCCAACTTCCTTTTTAGTCATCAGCGTGCTTGTAGAAAGCATGGGATGAGTCCTTCCTGAATCTTCGTTCGCGAAGAAAAGCCAAGGAGGAAGGATGTGTGTATGTCTTCAAGTTGACCTGTGGTGATCTCACATGACATAAATACCACTGGTCAAACATTTGCACTTTGAAATGTATGCACATTGCTAGTATCATGAATGGAAGACACCCCCCCCCCCCCCGTCTATACAACTGGTGGTGGAATGCTCGGCTACAGTAGCAAACCAGCAAATTGTCACTCTAGCAAACCTATGCTGTTATTTTTCTCCCTTACACAACTGTTGAATAGGATCTTGGCTACTAGCTGCTAAAAGACATGTACAACACAATGTTCAAGCTAAACCATTGCCTATCATTTGCCTGTTGCAGTAAATAAAGGTAGTTGTAGTTCTCATCTTTTTTCATTTTACATACAAATGGAGTGCTAGTGTGAAAACAAATCCCTAGTCTGCACTATGATGTTTCCTCCTCTTTCCTGAAAAGGTTTTGACTTCTTTCCTTTATCCCCCCTCTCTCTTTTAGCCTTTTAAGACCCTCTGGCATACAATGCCAAACAGGCATTTTACATGCTGGAGGAAGGAAGGGGGAGTAAGAAAGAAAATGGACTCTCTATGTGATTTTTTTTACCTGCATGCTTTATTCAGAGGAGAGTGCTTTGACATATTTTCTACAGGGAGTGAACTGAACTATGTTAGCTGCTCTGTATTAATACATTAAGAAGTGTGACTTGAAGTGCTCTTTTGATATTTATTGTATAGACTTGAAATGATGAAAGTTGAAATTTTATTGCTGTTCCTTGGTAATTGCACTACACTTAAAACAAAACCGAGACATACAGATAGAAATAACTTATGATAACAGTTTTAGCAAGACTAGAAATCCTTCAGTTGAAGAGTGTGAAATGTATTTTGCAGCACAAGTTCAAAAGATATTTATCCTGCTGGCTTTTCAAAATGACTCCTCTAGGGATTAAAAGACTTTGAGCACAGAGGCTATATTGTTTCTCAAAACATTAGCATAAAAGCAATTCAAAGTATTTATTGGACGTTCTGCATTCTCCATTACTCCCTAGGTTACTGAAACAGTCCAGTAATACAAAAATTGTGTATTAATTACCCATAGCTTATGTTTAACAATTGTTGTGGGAGAAGGTGGGTAGAATAGGAGAATGTTCCTAATTTACATTTGAAACTGCTAAATTTTGATTTACTCAAGATCAGATGGAGATGGCATCAGAGGTCTTTATGAAGATTATTCAAATGACTTCTAGAAATCTTAGGCTATTGGGGAAAATTGTTTCTAAATGGTTGGACTAGTGAGAATTTGGTTTAAAATCTCATTTGTCTAAGCAGGTCATTGGTAAGCTTGGACCAATCACTCTTTTAGACTAATCTATGTCACAGGGTTGCTGTGGGAATAAACCGGGAAGGAAGGAAATCACATATAGAGGAAAGTGGGATGCATGTAGAATTGTGCATGATCATGTTCTAGGTACATGTTTATATTTTGAAATCTTGAATTAGTCATATTATTTTGACCATTCACTTGGGACAAATAAATCTCTTAATATGAGGAGGGGTTATTAAGTCCATCTTAATTTACACTAGAGATTAGGCATGTGTGATTCCTAAAAAAAATGGTTCTAAACTGTGTTCAAAAGTAAGGGGGGGCTGGTGCTTCATTTCTAAAGTTCTTACTGAATTTTTGGGTAAAAGTTTCAGAAGTAATGAAACTTATGAATCTTCATAAGTACTTTGTTATTGGCAGTCACAATTGTGCAATAGGGAAAACATCTCTGGCAGTGGGGAAAATTCAGGGATTCCTCTCTCCCTCATTTTTTGAGCTATCCTGATGAAGCCACACCCACAGTGCCTCCTTTATGGCCGTGCCAGCAAAGATGGGGCTAATGAGATTTTAAGAGTTTTTAAAAGCAGCTTTACCAAAGTTGCGTAATGGTTATAGTGAAAATTTAACTAACCTTGGGAAACAGCTAAAAGTTACAGAACATTTATGAAAAAAATGTGTTTTAAATTATATCCCCCCTCTCCACACACACACCTTTCCTGCATGCCTCAGAACTCACTTTATGCCGAAATTTAATGAATCAGATACAAGTTCTGATGTAATCCGAATTTATGCACCAGCATATGATATTTGAACTCTTTCTTGAAGAATTTTTCAGACAATAGCAGTATTGATGTAGTTCCTACCTATATCCCTCAGGTAATAGAGCAGGGAGACTCTGGTATTTACTTGGTGCATGTGGAAATGCAAACATTTGAACTAAGTACATTTCTCAGTAGTAAGTTCATTGGCTCTTGCGATCTTTATGTGTAGACATCCTGCGGTCTTGTTGTTGCCAACTGCCATCACATTAGCTTCAACATTACTGTATGCTGCTGGTTGGCAAGCAAATGTCACTACCTGCCTTCTGTGCCAACTTGTATCTTCCATTAGGCAAGGATATTGAGTTCTGCCCTCATTCAGAAGCATTTCTTTTGATATTCCTCCCAGCACCACTCCTTTTCAACCATTCAGGATTCGACATATGACACTAAAAATAAATTTTACAACATACTGTGAATATTTTTTGACAGACCAAGCACCTTTAAAGCCCAAAATCTCATGGTTTACTGTGACTGATTGTAGTCGTTTCTGCTAAATCTAAAAACGGGAAGTTAGAACCTGTCTCCACTTGTATTTAGGAATATACATTTCCTGAATATGTGTTGACTTCACTGCTGTAGGATCGGTGTCTCAGTAAAGTTTTGTGTTATGATGGCCAATTATTGATTACTGATATCATCATCATATTCGTCATTTTAATGACTTGGGATGGGGAGAAATAATGACATACTTCTGGGATATTCCACCTCATTCATTTTGACTTTCATGTTGCAAAGTGGGAGACAACATATCTTAGACCATTCCTACATTGCTGACAGTCCAATCCAAAGCATACCAAAATCTCATTTCAAAATAATTTTAGTCAGTACTTGTTATGGTAACATATTGCAATAAATTTCATAATTTATAAGGAAGTCATAAGTGTGAGGAAATCTGTTTAAGATTTTCTGGAAGTTTCTAAGAAGTAATGAAGTTCTCGGTAATTTTTGTTTTATTTTGTTCAAGTAACCTTTGGTTGTACTCAAAGGAAAAGATATGAAATGCTATACTGCTTGCTCCTCTTTGTTTGCTACTCCTAGGAATTGAATGTTCTTCATAGGGATGCAATTCCTCATTTTTGTACAGAAGAGTAAATTATTTCACAATTGTTTTCTCTACTGTAAAAGTGTACAACATTTGAAGACTATTTCCAGTACCTTTTTCCTGCATAAATACATATGTGGTTTTGTGTATGAAGGGAACACCATTTGTAGAGTAAAATGTTACATTCGTGTTGGACTACTGCAATGTACTCTACATGGTGCTGCCTTTGAAAATTGCTTGGAATCTTCAGTTGGTCCAAAGAGCAGGAGCCAGATTGCTAACAGGGGTTGGCTACAGGGAGCAGACAACTCCTCTGTTATCACATCTCTACTGGCTGCCAACATGTTTCCGGACACATTTCAAATTGCTGGTTTTGACCAACAAAACACTTATTGCTCTAGTCCTGGTTATCTGAAGGACCGTATCTCTTTCTATGAACTTGGTAGACATCTACAATCTAATGGGGAGTGTGTTTAGTGGGAACACGGGAGAGGACCTTTTTGGTGGCTGCTCCTAAACTGTGGAACTCTTTTCCAAGAGAAACCAGGATGGCTCCATCTCTGCTGCCCTTCTGCAGGCAGATTACGACCTTCTGCCAGCAAGCATTTGTGGAAGGATAAGGGGTATTCTTTGGGGAGGTGTGCGTGGGATTGGGGGGGGGGGGCTGTGAGTTTTTCCAGACTATTGTAAGTATATTTATTATATTTTAATCTGTTTTACCACACTGTACTATTTGATTTTTTTAAATGTATTGCACTTTTTACATTTGATTAAAGTGTGGGATTGTTAGCTGCCTTGAGTCCCCACAGAGAGAAAGATGGGCTAAAAATAAAGCTAATAATTATAATATTAATTATACCAATAATAATATTTTTACCAAAAAAATGTGAGGATTCTCATCTGCCTAGGATTCTTCTCATCAGGATTTTCCAACATTCTGGAAACCCACCAAATCTTTGAATATTGTATTGTCGAAGGCTTTTGTGGCCAGAATCACTGGGTTGTTATAGGTTTTTCAGGCTATATGGCTATGTTCTAGAAGCCTTCTCTCTTGATGTTTGGCCTGCATCTATGGCGAGCATCCTCAGAGGTCAGACTCTGGTCAGAGGTCAGAGTGACGTGTGAGGACTATTGGAACTAGGAAAATTAGGCTGATATATCTGTGGAATGTCCAGGGCAGGAGAAAGATTCTATTTCCTTTACACAGTTTTCTTTGTTGATGGCGTCATGGTTGGTGATAGATAAATTAAATGTGTGCAGTGTCACAATTTCATTTCTGTTCCTCTTATTGATTGCTCCCCTTGAATGTTTTGGTTTTTTTGGTTTAAAATGACTGAACAGTTGTTTATTTTTAAAATCAACTTCCATGCTCCAGTTCATTCCAAGATGCCTGTTTTGCTGTTTGTTTGTCTTTGCTTTCCAGTGATTAATTCTAGATGGAGGCAGCTGCGAATTGTAAATTGGCAATATAGAGCAGCTCTGGGGCTTTGGTAGTTGGTAGAGTTTTCAAAGTGTGGAAATAGCAGGTGTTGCTTGTCATAACAGGTTTGGAAGTATCTTGCATAGTGCATAAAAGTGTTATTTCTTTAAACCTCATCATTCTATCTCAGTCTTCATATTCATGGGCAACAATGAACAGATTTGATTGTTCTATCATTTGTGTTAAAATTGATTTAGATTCAAGGGGATGGGTGTACTAAGAAACCTTATGAAATATCCACATAATTGAGAGTGCAGTGTAAGGAAACTTGATGAATCCTACTGATCTCAACACTATGCCATCTCGTTTTCCCTGGATACCTTCAAAATATATCTCCCAAGGGTTGAGTAAATGAATGTTCTTTGGTCAGGATCTACTACTAGACTTTCAACGGAAGAACAGCCAAGTGAAAGGAAAAATTCCTCCCCTCTTTGCCCTTCAGTCCCATGTTATCCTGTTTTTCCTTTTCCTTATTTTTTTAAATTTATAGTCAGAGGCCAGGAGGTTGAACATGTATATTATTAGAGGTACTGGTTTTATTATTTATACTTCAGCACATCCTTATGGCAGTCTCAATAGGATCAGTGAGATTGTACAAACCATTACTCTTGAAGACCTATGGACGAAGTAATTGACATTTATAGAGATAATCTCTGGAATTAATGTTTTTCTTCATTCATTCAACAACAATCACAGTTGTGCCAAATGTTACCAAAGCTAAGTATTTTAATACAACAGCACTATGTAAACTGGGCTGGATAAAAATGAAAGCAGAAAATAAAACTGGAGTTTAGAAATACTGAATACCAGTGATAAATCTGGTTTGTTTGGGTTTTTTGCATCTTAGATGACAAGATAGAATTCTACAATAAATACGCAAATACTCAAGAGCATAAATGACATAGATTACCCAGAGAGGTATAATTATAGTAATAGCACAAGCCTGTAGGCTTGAGATGGAGGTGTTAATTAACAACACCAACTAGTTTAGCATAATTGACTTCTTTGGAACTCAATTAGTTTAATTGCAATAATGTTGTTTTATTTAGTCCATATACTATAAGTGTAACATGAGATGCAATTGCTTTGATTAGGTCAGACTTGCTGAAGAGTTGTGTGAGCTGGGTCACATTTTGCGGCAAATCTTCTTTTCACTTTGAAGAAGAATCTCAAGAAAGTTAAATTTGATACTCCAAAGGATAGGTCATATATAGACGCCATGATCTTACTGTGCACAAGTTAAGTCATTTTAAATCTGTACTAATGGTTCATAAATCTAAACCTCAAACTCAAAATTCTAGCTCCCATTTTTGGATATTTACAAGCGGAATTCATACATTTCACTCATTGAAATGAAGTCACACAAGTTCCTTGGCACCTAAAAACTTGGAGGTTATTGCTAAAAGAGAAATCGAGATTGTTCCTAAGAGCAATAAAGAGCATGAATCCTTCAAGAACATTCAGGAAAATATTGTGCCCTGTTTTAAAAAATTCATGTTGTGCACACTTTATAATTCTGAGAAAATTAACTAATTTATGAAATATTATGCATTCTTAACATACTGATCCAATGTGATGCTTCAGTCCCCCACCCCACCTCAGATCATTTCAAACCTATCAGTGTGTTCATTGACATGACTTACTATTTTAAGATTCATATTTTTAAACTTGAAGTGCATGATCTTTTTAGAAAAAAACTTCCCCTTCTAGACTCTGTGATACCTAGACAATAAAGGTGTTAGATTAATTTGCTCTTTATAATATCACTCTCATAATCTCTCCATAGAGCAGGTGCCAAGCAGTATATTTAATATATTTGTCAGCCCCATCATAAGATTTCAACTTTTTTGCTTTATTGGCAAGTGTCTTTTGTGGTGCTTTATTGGTTGTGGAGTGAATCTCTCTTGGTAATATGATAGTAGAGTAGGATTTTTATCACTATTCTTTTCTTTGTGTAGAGCCAGTCTTTGAATTCTTGCCTTTTGTTTAGAAGACAATTGTGTACAGATAACCATCAGTAGTTTATGCCACCAACTATGAACAGAAGCCTTCCCCCTTTGCCTTCCAGGCGGTTTTTGTTATCTAGTTTGAAATGTCAAATGGTCTTCAGTGAGCAGAGAGGAGAGCATGAGATAACATTCATGGTGGTTTAGAGATGGCACCAGATACTTGCATTAAATAAATTGCCTGCATGGAGATTTTAACATAATCCCCTGAAACAACCTTGGATGTATATTTGTAAACATCAGCTTGTTATTATGCATTATGTTTTCAGTTTGACGAAGGAGATTCCATACATAAGACTAAATAGTGATTGCTGTTTTAGTTGGACCTTATTTGATGCTGTCTTTCAGGGTTGAGCAGGGCTGGAGTCAATGAACATAAGTTAAGAGATGTGGGTTCAAAGGTAACTATCCCACATCTGCACAGAACAGGCAGGTGATGTGTTTCAACAACAAATGGCAACCAAGGTCCAAATGGCCACGGAAGTGAGGTAAAAGGTGTCCATAATTAATTGCCCAAGTAAAGACAGATTGGGATTCTGGAATAGTTCCCTGAACATGGCACTCCTTTTGTCCATATGTGAGCTACATGTGCATGTTCAGCAGTGCATTACAGCACAACAGTCTCCATACTTTGTATCCTATTTGCAGTCTTGTAACTTTTGTGAGACAAACTTTTCAGATCTCTGTGCACTTTTATTCAGTTACTCAAGTAAGATACAGAATGCGGAAATAAAAGGAAATACCAAGAGATTCAAGAACAACTAGTGAAGAAGAAAATATACCATTTTACATTTTATCTTCAGCTAGGAATGGAAATAAGGGTCTAAAATATTCCAAAAATAGTTGAAACAATTTTTGAGCATTGAGAAACACAGATGGGAAGAATAATTTTACAGTCTTAAGGCATTAAAAGACATCAAGAGGACAAATCTGAAACTATACAATGTCCTTTTATCACATTTGACTCAGAAATAAAGTTTTCCAAAGAGCTTCCAATAAATATGTCATTTTACTGATACATTACAATACAACCTTGTTACTTAATTATTTGATTCTGCACTTAATTTGATTGCTTTGTGACTACATCTGTGTAACTAGCTCATGGTGATGATAATGTTTTCTTTAAGTTGCTCTCTCTTAGAAGCCAAGTTTGAAACAGCGATTCTGTGTATGTAGTGGCACCCTTAATTCATAGTTAGCAAATCTCTGACTCTTGAGCAAGATGCTGCTTCTAGAGACTCCATATTTGCCCCATCAGTTGTTTCTCAAGTCTCTATGTTCCTGCTCCTTTTCTCACAAATCTACATGAAGTGTTCATCCCACCACAGAAGGAAGTGTCATTTCTCTATAGTTGCTCTCTGAAAATGTTGCTACAAATGTTGATGCTCTAGGATAAAATTTTGCAGTGAGATAGGATTGTTTCCAGAGACATTACACAAGGCAGTTGAATCTGGTCAGATGTGTATCTCCTTGTTTCTTCCAAAGTTATTGGAAGAAACAGATTATCTGGATCCATCACAGTCTAGCTTCAGCGGTCATGGAAGTGAAACAGCTTTGATCTCCTTAGTGGATGATCTGCTTAGGGAACTTGATAAGGGAAGTATGTCCTTGTTGGTTCTCTTGGACCTCTCAGTGGCCTTCGATACCGTAGACCACAGTATACTTCTGAGATGCCTCACAGGAAAGGGACTTTGGAGGCACTGTTTTACAGGTCCTTCCTAGAGGGTCGCTCTCAGATGGTATTGTTGGGGGACACCTGCTCGGCCCCACAGCCTTTATCTTGTGGGGTCCTGCAAGGTTCAGTATTGTTTACCATCTACATGAGGCCACTGGGAGAGATCATGTGGAGCTTTGGAGTTCAATGCCATCTGTACACAGATGATGTACAATTCTATCAGTCCTTTCCACCTACTGCTAAGGAAGCTGTCCAGGTCCTGAACTGGTGCTTGGTAGCTATGACGATCTGGATGAGGGCTAACAAATTGAAATTGAATCCAGACAAGACAGAGGTACTCCTGGTCAGTTGGAAGGGTTTCAGCCTGTGCTGGATAGGGTTACATTCCTCCCAAAGACACATATTTGTAGCCTTGGCGTTCTCCTGGATTCATCGCTGAGCCTAGAATATGAGCTCTCAGCAGTGGTGAGGGGACCGTTTGCGCAATTAAAATTTGTGCACCAGTTGCGCCCATACCTTGGGAAGTAAGACTTGACCACAGTGGTCCACACTCTTGTTACATATCAAATAGACTACTGTAATGTGTTCTACGTGGGGCTGCCTTTGAAGACTGTCTGGAAGTGCCAAGTAGTCCAAAAGGCAGCAGCCAGATTGCTCACTGGAGCAGTGTATTGGGAGCTTACAAACACCCTGTTATGTCAGCTCCACTGGCTGTCCATTTGCTACCAGGCACAATTCAAAGTGTTGCTTTAGCATTTAAAGTCCTAAAGAGTTCTGGCTTAACTTACCCGTCCGAGCGTCACTCTCTATGAACCAGTGAGAGCATTGACATCTGCCAGAGAAGCCCTGATCTTGGTCCTACCCCCTTCGCAAATGTGACTGGTAGAGATGAGAGACAGGGCCTTCTCAGTGGTGGCCCCTCGGTTATGGAACTCCCTCCCCAATGACAGTAGATTGGCCCCCTCCCTCCTGGTTTTTAGGAAAAGAGTTAAGACCTGGCTTTGAGACCAGGCATTTGGGGAATAGTGTAATACAGTATTGATATGAATGCTGCAGCATGAAGGATGACCATGGATTTAGAGATATGGTTTTAACAGTTTTTTATAGTTTTATTGTATTTATATGTTATTTGTTTGTTTTAATGTGATATATTTTATACACTATGTATTTGCAATGTGCAACCGAAGTGTCTAAACTCACCCTTTGGCGTGAGAAGAATGGGGTAAAATATAGGAAAATAAATAAATAATTGCTCAAGCATGTCCTGGCTTGACTTTTCGAAGAATGAATGAAGGAAAGGGGATTAAAAGCCTCTGAACATCTCATATAAATTATGCTTAGCATCCTCACCTCTACCAATCTACTATCCTTTCCATGGAAATGTTCATCTCCACTTTCAGTCTGTAACAACTTTCACCACAGTACATATCCTTCAAAATGTGGAGAAATTCATCTGTCTCAGATTCAATCCAATCATAATTTTATTTTTTGATGAAGCAAAACATCACCAGCCTGTTGCTCCCCACAAGTATTGGACCACAGCCTCCATTATTCCCAGATCTCTGGAGTTGGTGGAAGTGAAGTATTGCATATATGGAGAAATGCAGGAATGCAATCTGTTCTTCACATTATACAAAAGCTGAATGCCAGTTCTTGTTCTCACTTCATCACTACACCAGAAATCTGAATTTGGGTGAGTGTGTGGATTTTTGGTATTGCAGAATAACATGATTATGCTTTGATGCTAGGTAATTATGTAATGTAAGAACAAAACAATTATGTTAATTTGCACACTTAATTAGTTTATTTCTTTGTTGAAAATGAGACTTTGATTCAATTAATTAAGAAGCGTACAAACTTTTGCTAATACCTGCATAAAAGAAACCCTGTGGAAACAAATGGGAGGAGTCTTACTTCTCTCGCTAAACACATTGCTCAATGAAAATAATGAGCATACTGGGTTTTAGAATAATTCAACTACTTTTGTGCATCGTTCAATTAGACATTTTTCCTGCTGCTACTGTTTGCTTTTATTATCATACTTGAATTGTAAATATCCTCCACAAACAGAGAAGAGCAATATTGGCCAGTGGCAATGCATTCCAGATGTTATAAAGAGGATACAATTGAAATGGAGAGAGGAAAGAAGACTATTAGAACAAGATGTGGTAAACAAGAAGGGAATACTCTGTATTGCTAGTGGAGGGTGGTATTTCTATGCACAGGACATGGGTGAAATATATATCTAGATCTTCTCAAGCTATTTCCATTGTACAATTCTTCTATTCTCCAAATTTGTCTCCACTTCTTCATAGAAGATATCATTGTTTTCTATAGGTGTTTTGAACCCGTTGCTCTTCCATCCAATGTTGATTCTCTCTAGAGTCAGAGATTGCTTTATTTCCTTAAGTTCCGTCTTGAGTTCCATCTTTAAAAATTTCCGAATTTCATTTTCAAATTGTCCTTTAGGTAAGAACCCATCTGATTTGTCTGAGGTTTCCTCTGTTTTGTTTTCTTAGGGATTAATTGAATTGGATGAGTTAACATGACTGTTTGATGCATTTTTGTCTTTGATTTTGTATTGGTAATAATTTTGATCTTTTATCAAATTGGGATCAAGGGGGAGAGATAATTCATTTTATTTGCTAATGCTGCCGCTAGGTACATTGTTTTTCCCATTTAGCTAATAGTCACTCTCGCTTGTGTTCACTGCGCTCTAGTTCATGTCCTCCCACAGTGTCATGCCATTAGCTGACATTGGCTTTCTCACGACAAAATGAAATTATTTTATTTATATTACCTCATTATTGTGCTTTAAATAGGGGTTCTCTTTTAAAAATCCTCACCATGCCCATTCAGTCTAATAGTCTGTTTCTTCTTATTTTAATAGCACATATATTTAGTTCACTTTATTTTTAAAAGGTCAATTGGAAATTTACAGAAGTATAATTGCAGGAAATTAAATGTCCCCAACAGTAGCAAAATACAGTTCAAGACACATAATTAAAGAAAGTAGGAAATCTGAATGCATGATTCTTGTACTGTCTTCAGTGGCTGGGATGCAGTGAGGCATAATGGTTCATTCTCTTTTGTTCATTCCCAGTATGATAACAATTTCATGTCTTTTTCAAACACTAGAAATGGAGTCCCAGGCATCCATGGATAACCCTCTGAATCTCTAATACTTTTCTGTCAGGCAGGTTGCCTTCAGACTGGCAATTGCCTCATTCAATGCCTTTTCCTGAAACACAGCACTTACAGGATGAGGCTATGCATCACCATATCAAACCAAAGGTCTCACCGCTGGAGCCAATCCCTGGAAGTTCTTGAGATCCCTTTTACACTGCCATATAAAATCAGGATCATCTGCTTTGAACTAAATTACTGTATATGGCATAGTAGACTCCAATAATTCAGTTCAAAGCAGACAACATAGATTATGTGCTTTGATAACCTGGATTATATGGCAGTGTAGAAGAGGCCCGAGACTCCTGAATGGCTCGTTTGTCATGTTGGGGTGACCAGGTTTAACCGGTATCTCTACAGTAGCACAATTTCTTCACATCCCTAGTTTTAATCCAAAGGGATCAAATCCATTGTTAATCCTGTTCTGGAGTATACCATTTGGAAGAAATGAGAACTTTTTGTCACAAACAGTTTGAGAAATGTATGTGTTGTAATTGGTTTTAATGAGACTGGAACTTGTCTCAAAGGACTTGATCATATTCTATTATTTCTGAAGACCAGAGTTTACATGCAATCATTGCTTCTGAGTGGCATCTTGATGTTTGTGGGACATAAAGTTAACCATTTTTATATAAATAAAGGCTGGTTAGGAATGCATTTAGAATGGACAAAATAATCAATTGGTTTTCTTTGGAAACTGTAAATGCACATAGCATTCTTTGGCACTGAAACTCTTGTCAATACCTTGTGCAGGAAGTGAACAATGAGGAAAAAAGATGTTGACTATTTTTCCTTCCAGAGGAAACAAATGCTGTACTGGGTAGTCAGAAATCAGGGTTGCTAACTAACTGCAGCCACATATGAAAGCAGTTGTGAAAGAATGAGAGGCTCTTGTTTTCCATAGAGCATATTTGAACCCTTAAAATTGATAGGTTTTTAAAATATCAACCAAAGAACATGCTACAGCAGTTGGGTGCAATTTATTGCACAAAACACCCTTAGATGGCAAGGCGATGGTAAAAGCCAAATATTTGACATTTCAGACAGGAGCAGTCCCTTTTCTATAATTTAGTTTCTCTGCTCTTCAGGCTTTCTTAACCCCATTAATCAATTTAGCTGAGCCAGCTGTGCCTAATCTAAAACCCTCTGCAGTTGTTATATTTTTGAGTTAGGACTGAATTACTAAATTCCCATTAATCCTCAGGAAAAATCAAGAAACAGAGATGATGATACATTTCTGAAGACTTTTTTGTTTCTGCATTGGTTAAAATACAAGATATATTTGTATATGGTTGACATTTTTACAAGTAGGCATACCTCTGATCAGTTCCATCTTCATTAGAACAAACTTGGGTTGATAGGTTTGGAAAACTGGTCTGATACCACAAAAATCCATATCCTACTTTCCACTTCTTTGATAAAGTAATCCTGGCCATATTCCGTCTAATATTACCAAGGTCACCTTGCCTGATCTAATTGCTGTATCTGCCTGACTCAAATTTTTAGTTCACCTTTTTTTAAAAAAATAAATCTTTATTAAGTTTTCAGAACATTTAAAAGTTAGAAACAGAGTTGCACAGAGTGTGCGGAATAAAACAAACAAGATACTGCGGTCCATCGAGGATGGTCCCAGTATATTACAAAAAAAGACAAAGCTTAGATAACAGCAGTGCATTGAAGGTGTATGATCAGCAAGACATTCAGCAAGCATTCGATTTGGGTCCTTCTGTACAAGTTCACATTTTTCTTATTTCACACATCTAGAATTTTCACCCGAGTTGAGATTTGATGATCTGTAATTAAGAGACAACAAGAGTCTATAACCTCCTAGTACATTATGTTCACTTGCTATTTTCTATCCATTTCCCCATGGTAATTATTTAGGTTTCCTCTAATACCAATTTAAGACCAGTTCTATATTATGTTCTTTCTTACAATATTCCTGAACTGGCTTCCAAACATCTTTTTCTTCAGGGGCTCTATCCTCCTTTCTCTCTTTTAGGGCTTTGGTGAGCCATTCCATTTCGATGGTGTCAATGACCCTTAAAATCCACTCCTCTCTTGACGGGAGATCTTCCGCTTTCCAATATTTGGCATATAACAATTTTGCTGCCGTTGTTAATAACACCAGTATCTTTCTCTTGTTAGCACTTAAATTGAGATCCTGATCCACTATGCCAAGCAGAAATAGGTCTGGTTTCCTTTCAATTTGTTTTTTTAAGAATTTTCTCTAATTCCTTTTCAATCATTGCCCAGTATTTTTTTGCTTTACTACACGTCCACCAGAGATGGAAGAATGTTCCATGTTTTTCGTTGCAATGCCAGCAATTTGTTCTGGTATTTTTATACATTTTCGCAATCTTATCTGGCGATATGTGCCATCTATGTATCATCTTAAACCAATTTTCCCTGTAATTATAGCATGTTAAAATATTTGCGTTCTTTTTCCATATGTTATTCCAGACCTCTGGTTTGATCTTATAACCAACATTTCTGGACCACTCCTTCATATAACTTTTGGGTTTATTTTCCCCGGTTTCTATTTTCAGTAATATTTTATATAGGTTTCCGACCATTTTTTTTCTTTGCCAAATAGTATTCTTTCCATCTCTGATTGTTCTTCCCTAAACCCAATGATTTTGTCTTCTTTGAATTTTTGATTAATTTGATAGTATGGAAACCATTCTATTTTCTTGTTCTCACTTTTTAATTGTTGAATGGATTTCAGGGTATATCTGGATCCATCCCAATAAGATAGATCCTTGTACGTCCACCAGTTCACATCATCCATCTGTCTTATTCTATGTGCTTCGACTGGGGAAAGCCATAGCGGGTATTTTTGGGACAGCTTTTGATGGTATTTTAGCCAGATTTTTAATAATACCCCCCTTACGTAATGGTTCTTAAAGTGCGAGTCCACCTTGATCTTTTTGTACCACAGATATCCATGAAATCCATATTTCAGATCATGTCCCTCCAGATTTAATAGTCTGTTATTATCGAGCTTGCACCAATCCCTGACCGAGGTGAGACAGTTCGCTTCAAAGTATAATCTTAGGTTGGGGATGCCCAGTCCTCCTCTGTCTTTTGGGTCTTGTAATTGTTTTAGTCTGACTCTGGGCTTTTTCCCGCCCCAGATAAATTTTGAGATGTCTCTCATCCAGGGAGTAAATTGGGAATCCTTCTTGATTATGGGGATTATGGGGAGTGCTACAAATAAGAAGTTTATTTTTGGGAGGGACATCATCTTGACCGTGGCTATTCTGCCGAGAAAAGATAGATTCAATTTTGCCCACTTTTCCAGTTCTTTGGACACCTCCTTCCATTTATTTTCATAATTATTTTTATATAGTTGGGAGTTTTGGGTAGTGAGATGAATCCCGAGGTATTTCACCTTCTTGGTTATCTGTATGCCAGAGCATCTCTCTATTTCCATTTTGTCCTTTTCCGTTACATTCATTGTTCGCATCTGAGTTTTTTCTTTGTTTATTTTAAATCCCGATACCCTGCCGAATTTTTCTAATTTTTCCAACCAGCGTGGGAGGAGTTCATTAGGGTTTTCTATAATTAAGACCAAATCGTCCGCGAATGCTAGAACTTTGAATTCTTCTTTTTTAGTTTTCAGTCCCTTTAAGCTAGTGTCTTTTCTTATTTCATCTTGTAATACTTCTAGGGACTGTATAAAAAGGAGAGGAGTTAGGGGGCAGCCCTGTCTCACCCCCTTTTGTATCATGATGTTGTTTGTTTTGTTTTGATTCACAATAATTATGGCTTTTTGCTCTCCATATATTGCATGAATTACATTGCTTAATTTGTGACCTGTATCTAGTTCTTTGTTTAATGTTTTGATGAAATTCCAATTCACCCTATCAAAAGCTTTTTCAGCATCCAGGAATATCAGAACTGCCTTATTGTTTATGTTTTTATTGTAATATTCTATGATGTCAATTATGGTTCTTATATTCGTTTTAAGCTGTCTGGCTGGTAAAAAACCATTTTGATCTTTATTAATTTTTTTATTTAAAAATGCCTTCAGTCGCTTCGACATTACTGATGCAAAGATCTTATAGTCAACTTTTAGGAGAGCAATCGGCCTGTAATTTGTGGGGTTAGTATGATCTTTGTCTGGTTTACCAATTAATTTTTAGTTCACCTTTTGATAGTGTGCTTTCATTGTACCAGAAGCCTCCTGTGGCGCAGTGGGTTAAAGTGCTAAGCTACTGAACTTGCTGACAGAAAGGTTGGTGGTACGAATCCAAGGAGCAGGGTGTGCTCTTGCTATTACCCCCAACTTCTGCCAACCAGCAGTTTGAAAACATGTAAATGTGAGTAGATCAATAGATACTGCTCCAGCAGGAAGGTAACAGGGCTCCATGCAGTCATGCCAAACACATGAACTTGGAGGCATCTACTTGTGGGGTGCCTCAGGGGGCCATTCTTTCCCCTCTATTATTTAACATCTACATGTGACCACTGGCCCGACTGGTGCGTAGCTTTGGTCTGGAGTGTCATCAGTACACTGATGACACCCAGCTTGTGCTGAGGATGGGAGTCAGACCAGACTCTGTACGTGATAATTTCCAACTGTGCCTGGAAGCCGTGACTCGATGGCTACGGGCTAGTCGGTTGAAGGTGAATCCATCGAACACAGAGATCCTTTGGTTGGGCCACCCGGTGGGAGGGGGTGCTGGCTGCCTACCCTGGACGGCAAAGCACTTTGCCCATCATCCTTGGCAAAGAGTCTGGGGGTCCAGTTGGACCCACTGCTGACTATGGAGGCCCAGATCTCTATGGTCAGCAGATCTGCATTTTTCCACCTGCATCAGGCTAGACAGCTGGTGCCCTACCTCTCCAGGGGCGACTTGGACACAGTGATCCAGGTGACGGTCATCTCGAGACTGGACTACTGTAACACCCTCTACATCGGCCCTCCTCTGGCCGTGATCTGGAAACTTAAACTGGTTCAGAATGCTGCAGCTCGCTTGCTCACCGGGGCTCCAGCTAGATGCCACATAACCCCCATCTTGAAGCAGCTGCACTGGCTCCCAGTGGAGTACCGTATCACGGTCAAAGTGCTGGTTTTAACTTTTAAGGTCTTATATGGTCTGGGGCCCGTGTACTTGAGGGACCGTCTTTCTCTGTGTGTTCCTCAGAGATCACTATGATCTAAAGATCAAAACCTACTAGAGGTTTCCCCCATCCGAATCTATCACCTGTCTTCGACTCGACAAAGAGCTTTTTCTGTAGCAGCCCCTACACTTTAGAATGCTCTGCCAGACAATATCCGGGCTCTTAGGGAGCTTTCGGCCTTCCGAAGAGCCTGTAAAACAACCCTATTTTGGCAGGCCTTCAACACTTAGTGCTCCATGAAAGCCATGCCACAGTGCTCCATGTAATCCATGCTGCAGTGGTATGGCATGTTCAATTGTAACTGGGGGTGATTGTTTTACTGTTTTTATTGTTTTATTACTGTTTTAATTGTTGTTCTTATTGATTTTATTGTATTTGCTGCTATGTTGCGAACCACTCCGAGCCTCCAGGAAAGAGTGGTATATAAGCATGAATAATATATAAATAAAGCTGGCTTTTTGGCTTAGAAATTGAGATGAGCACCACCCACAAAATCAGACACAACTAGACTTAATGTCACGGGAAACCTTTACCTTTACCATTGTACCAATCTGGGTTCTCTTTTTGATATTTATTTCATTTCCTTCTTACAGGTATCTTTTTTGTAACTCTATCCCAAGTGCACCTTGATAGCAAACCCTACATTATTCATAATTTCAATGCTGGCATAGGCTTAATGCCAAAAATGTAGGACTACAGGCAGCAAAACTTACTGTTGGATTTAAATAACATTGTTCTGATGCACTGTTCTGCCACTTTTTAAAATAAATGTCACATCCGTAGTGCTTTTTCAGATGTATATTCCAGCATGTTTAGTTAAGCAGTGCTACCTGAAAACTCTCATCAGAAGGGTAAAAAGAATGTTGCCTTTATAAGATTTTTTTAAAAATCTACAATTTTTAATGAATTTTATGAGTTATGTCTCAAAATCCATTAAGGTTTCTTCTTAACTGGCCATAAAAAAGAATTTAACATAAAAGCGCTTTTAACAATAACATTAGCTTCTCACTATTTTATGTGATAATGAAATAGGATGGTTTTTATAGTTGCAGTTTTCTTCTTCACTGATTAATCAAATTACATTATGGATGTGAAGAATTTTCAGCAATTAGACACAAGTCTTCTGCAGTTCACAGAAAAAATGTGAAACCAATACTTTTATTTTATTTTTGCACTTAGTTTTTCATTTTTCTACCGTTGTCTTGGATTATTGTGGAAACATCAGAATGCAGCTAGGAGAATATTGGTTAGCAAAACTTGGGATGTATACCCAAATATTGATTCTAAACATTCTTTTTCCAATGGGATGTAGATATGCATGTTGGCTATGGCTTTCATTGCCATGAGATGCATGTTGGGTAGACATTTCAATCTTTTACTTTTTCTCTATTATGTTTTGCAAGAGTCCATATATTAAATTATTACTTTTTTCTTGACTTCTTACTGACTTTTAATATTCTATTCTTAAGTATGACATTTGCATTTCACCTTTTTCAAAGCCATAATTAAAGACGACTTTGAAATTTTTGAAAACAAAGCAAAGCCTTGGAAGGCATTGTGATTAAGGGAACTCACCTGTGGATTTTAGAATCCAGGCAGGCTCATATGGGAAAATATAGTCTGTGTAAACCATGTTTGTTCCAGGTCATAGAACTGTAGAGTTGGAAAAGATGACAAAGCCATCCAGTTCAATTTCAGAATTCACAATCAAAGCAGTCCCAGCAGATAGCCATTCAGGCTTTGCTTTAAGATTTTTCAGAAAATGAAATTCTACAACATCCCAATGCAGAACATTCTATTGTCCAAACAGCTCTTACTGGCAGGAGTTTTATTCAGGTGGAATCTCCTTTCTTGTCACTTCAATCCATTGTTTTGTGTCCTCAGCCCCTTCCAAAATGCCGGCCCTAACAGACTTTTACCTGAGGCATCCAAACAATGCCTCAGGTAAAACATGATTCATTTGTGACAAACTTTTATGTTAAATTTTGATACCCTATTAGACCCGGACCTTCTTGAAAGGCCCAAGTCTAATGGAGTATGGTGGGAGGTTGCATGAAGTCACTAAACATCCCTGCAGTACTCACCTCTCCTTTGGTCTATCTTGTTGACTTCTGTTCCCTTTTCAATTGCTTTTTCTACTTTCTCTGCAATGAGCCTAGGTGCTACCCAAATATTAAGTCAGCCTGGATGCCTTTATCCCTCTCAACTGCTTTTTGTTTCCTTATAAATGTTTCCCCCTCTCTTGCAATTAATCCACTTCATTTATTTCTGGCCTATGGATTAAATCTGGCCATGAAAAGGTCATTGCAGCTCTCGGACTCTAGAAACATCTGTGAAGATCTTAATTAATGCAATGGAGACCATTAAGATAATGGACTCCAGTTGCAAGAATATTTAACCAGATTAGGGCCAAAGAGAAGTTTTGTTTGAGAACATAATTGAAGATTCTGTTCATGATCTGAATGCATTAGGACAAGGATAGCCAAGTTTTTGCAGGACAAATTCAAGTGAGCCCTAGAGGTGCCTTTATCTTATCTTCTGTAGCCACATTGAATTTTAAACCACATAGTATAGAGCTGAAATAAACTTTTGTTTTTAGTTTCAGTTACAAAAAGAAGAATCAATGAACTTACTTGTATCTTCTATATAAATGCTAATGTGTTGTTATTTGCAGACATATTTTAAAAAGAAAACAGCATGTACCGTCACAGGACACGGTCTTTTGCAGAATTCCCACTCACCCTGCATATACTTTCTTAGTATAATATTCACCTCCATGTGTACATAGAAATAAGTATGTGGAAAGGTACCAAGTTTCAGCTTCGGATTCTGTGTCTTTAGTTGTATATTGTTTCCAGAGCTTTACACACAACACAGAATTGTGCACAGCATCTAGAACTCCCAATTGCAGAATTGTTCAGAATCCTATTGATAACATATGTGTACATTTCCTGACACACTTGGGCCCCATCTGCACTCTAGACTCATATAATCCAATTCAGTGTAATCTGCATTATATGAGGCCCCATCTACACAGGCCTGAAAACCCAGAAGAAAATGGGATAAAAGGGAAGGGGGCTACAAAAAAATACACCAATAATGTACACTTGATCATGGAAGTGCATGGAAAACATATGATACAAAAGTTTGAAAAATTCTGGTACCAGACAAATAATGTGCTGCTACATAGCACTGTGTATGTCAGCACCCTCCCCCCCACCACCACTTATCCTCAGTTTAAAATCCTGAAACTGATGATAGAGGGATACAAATAGATCGAGCCATGGACACACAGGTTGTTAAATGGAAGCATGAGAGGAAAGCAATTCCCATGTGAAAGCTCCAAACATTCATTTGTACTCATTTGTATTACTGAAAGGAAACAGAGCTTGAAATAGCATACTGGGCACCGACGTGTTGCAGACAAATGGCCCCAAAGGGAAAGGGAGTTCAAGAGGGCAATCCTGGAGGCATCAGGAGTGAGAGTGAGGAGATACAATGACAGAAAATTTGCTTGTGCACACTGTTATATCTGCATCAGCGCTGCAAAATTGGCGAAATGCTTATGGGGTGCAGCTTATCACGGGAGGGAGAGGAATTTACCTGGACTAATAAGTCCATGGATGGAATCTCCTTCAGTTTCCAAGATTTTTAAACCCACTTCACAACCACAGATTAACTGGCAGTGTGGAAGAGCTCAGAGTCTACACTGATCATATACTGCAGTTCAAACTGAATTATATGGCAGTGTAGGTGGGGCCTTGGTTATACCTTTTTGGCAATGTGCAATAGACATATTTA
Source organism: Anolis apletophallus (assembly GCA_030556195.1). NCBI lineage: Eukaryota > Metazoa > Chordata > Lepidosauria > Squamata > Anolidae > Anolis > Anolis apletophallus. The sequence goes on along the minus strand of JARBWK010000012.1, from coordinate 93,139,438 downwards.
GTTCATGGATTTGTAAGCAAAGTAGAAGTGCAGTTTTCACAACTGTAAGCCCTAAGTAAAATAAAAAAATTAAAGCAGTTCTATTTCCCTATTTGTTGATGCACTATTCAATGAGTCTTCTGAAATTGGGAATAACCAGGATACCAGCTGTGAAGTTTCACATTCCTGGATGGTGTGTAATTAGTTATCAGTGTCTTCAGCTTACAACTTTGTTCACTCCCTTTGCCCAGTGGGACTATAAGAATATAAATTGACAGAGCCATCATGTCAATATTCAATTCAGTAGAAGGGTAGTGTAGCAGAATCACCATGTAAGTACATGAGCATGGCCTTACACTTTGTAGGCATAACATAGGATCTTGGTGTACTTCTCAGAGGGAGAAGGAGTGGGTGTATGACTTAAAGTTTAAAGAAGATGAGACCCCCTTTTGTGAGTGCTCTAGACTCATGATGACTCTGATTAAAGGAGCAAAATGCTGGCTTGAACATATGGATCTATACACAGGGGCGGTCCTACAAGATAGGCCAAGTAGGCGGCCGCCTAGGGCGCCATCTGGGAAGAGGGCGCCATCCTGGCCACATGGGGCACCATCCTGGCCCTGCCGATGTTCCTCAGACAGTGCTGCAGCTGCCTGCTTTTGACCCCGGTCTTGTGCGCTCCGACGCCGCTTCTGGGCACGCGCGGAGGTTTTCACGTAGGCACAGTTGCTCCGGAGCTGAAGTTGAGCGCAGGAGCAACTGCACATGCACGAAAACCTCCGCCCATGCCCAGTAGCTCCCTTGCGCAGAAGCCTGTAAGCAAAGCACTCCCTATCAGGCAGGCAGGGAGTGCTTCCCTCCCCTTTGTCTCCGCCAAGACGTGCGCGTTTTGCAGGGAAGGAGAAAAGAATCAGTGAAGGAAGTGTAAGTGAAGGAATGAATGAAGGGCTTTCCTCCTCCTCCTTTGACCTCTTCTCTCCCTCCTTCCTTTCTTGGCTCTATTTCTGTCTAGACCTGAGGGCCTGAGGCTATGAGGAGTTGTGGGAGTTGGAGTCCAAAGCACCTAGAGGAGGGAGGGCCCAAGTTTGCCCAGGCCGCGCTGCCTGTATTCGACCTCATTTGAACATTTTGGCTGTTTTTCTATTTACATTTACATTGTGATCCTAATTTTGGACTTATGGGAGACTCCTATGAATTATGAGTCGGGTGATAGGTAATATATTCTGATTTTGATGCATTTACATTGCATTTCTTGTTGATTATTATACAGTTCTGCTTAATATTGTCATACAATATAATACAAATGCAATATAACAATAGAATAATGATATATTTTATATTACATGTAATATTACAAACAATATTGCAGTATAGTGGTATTGTACAAAATAGTAGTATATAATATTTTATTTTACTTTATTTTGGGTTATTTGAGTTTTATAGGAGTAATGAAAATATTTAGTAGAGGATAATTTTATTTAAATAAATAATTTTATTATTTTATAATAATAATATAATAGAATGTTACATTATATTATGTCAATATATTATAATATAATTATATTGTAATGTAGTATAATATAATTATGATATAATATAGTATGAGTATGGTATAATATATTGTATATACATTGAACACTAGTGATCTTATGGTGTTAATTATAAAGCTATATTTTATCTGTGTATTCAAGAGTTCATAATTCATAAATTTTGCTAAAGGTTTGAATGAAAGGAAAAAAACCTGTCCAGTCTTTCTCTGAAAAACTGCAAGCAGGGAAGGTTTAAAGATACAGTGGTTATCAACCATTGCTTGGATTATTACTCTGTGTGTGTGTGTGTGTGTGAATGTGAATACAAATGTATACACATACAAGCACAGACTGATAGCTATGGCAGAATTTGTCATATTTCCCCTTTAATACTTCTTTCCTGAGATGTGGCTTTAAAAAGTCACTGCATGAAAAAAAAACAAGCAATAAATGATGTTCAAGCTAAAAGCAATAAAGTGTCAAATATCCCTTACCTGACCCCATTATATGCATGTTAATCTGCTGGGCATGCATGCTGTTCACATTTCAAAGTATTTACAAAAATGGAAACTTATAAAGTAAGGAAATCTGATTCACAGAAGATTGGACGTAACTAAGTAGAATTCAGTCCCCTGTCATTGAATTTGCATTGGTTCTGGGATCAGGAGATAAACTGCATTTAATTTAATTTAGTGTAATGAAAATCCAATGAGTGAATACATAAAGAGAATTTTGCTGGTGGTTTAATAACTTTTTTTTTTAAAAAAAGCATGCACTTGGATCAATTTCATGAGCACAGTTCCACCTGGATTCTGCTATGTAGAAAAAATCTGAATACATTTGAAATTCTTTAGGGAGGGGATTTGTGCCTTCAAAGCTGCTGGCTGAAATTCTTTTTTAAGATTAAAGTGTAATGCTCACTAGGGCCTTTCGACCTGTATGTAGAGTTTTCCTGAACTGGACTGCTTTGTTACCCTCTTCCTTTCTAAGCTGGGTTCATGTCATGGAGTTACTGGGAGTATGATTTCAAAATAATTCTTCTGTAACCGTTTTCAAGTCCTGTTGATGAGAAGTAAGAAGATTAATCTAAGTAATCTTTGAATCTTTGTGCCAGAAAAGTTTAAATTCTCACAAGCCTTCCAAACATTATAGCTATGAGATTCATCAAAAAGAAACTGGAAAGCTAAGAAAAAGTAACTCTGTTTTTTATGTGTGTGTACCCCATCCACCCTCATACATACACGTTTGTCAAAGATGCAGCAGAGCGACTGGATTCTCATGGTCATTGTTGGAACAGTAAAGTCAGTTGCTGCTGTATAACGTGTCACTTCATCATGCTTTGGCAGTGTTTTTCCAACATCCTCTATGTCACCTGAATTTATTCTCTGCCTCATCAGCCAGCCCTCTTTTTTCTTCCAGGAAAAGAAGTCAATCCCTTTAACAACCATCTGTTTGCCATGTTGAGTCTGTCAAAACTTTCATTTAGAATAAGCATCCCATTACGATGAAGTAGAATCTGTGAATTGGGGTGAAAACATTATGTTAGGAAAGGGATGACTCATTTCCTTTCATCTGCATTATGTCTACCAGGATCAGCTAACTGTCCCAAGATTTGGTTCTAATAGAAGATCCCATAAACCCCTTGATAATCTCAATAATGGTAATGAGCAGAGGCCTATTCCATAATCAGAGGAGGGATACAAATAAACCAACAGCTCCTGGAAGTAGCTGAATTTCCCCAAACATACCAGTGGATGGTTGGTTTATGTTTCTTATGGCTGATCAGGATCAATAGGGTTGCATACCATGCAACATTTCACAGATCATGACTGGCACATGTATAGAGGCAACATTAGAGTATCACCAAGATAGGTGATTCAGGAAAGCAAGATTCTCCTCTTCCTTTCCTCTGCTGCTTAATCAATCAATCAATCAATCAATCAATTAATACTTTTGCACTTTGCATTCCATGTATAGCAATGGCAGTAACCAAATCTATATGATGTAAATATTGAAATGCTCCCTTCCCATTATCTGATCTTAAAGCATCCATTACTCATTCTTTCACATATATAGAAACATCCACATTTCCCACTTTTTTATTCTACTTCTTTACTACTGGAACTCATTTTCTCCAGATATTTATCACTGTATCAATTATTCATATTCTTGATATAGTGTCCTGAAGCACAAGTGTTTTCCAGTTCTTCCTTTTTAGATAACCCCAAGATCAAAGTGGTATCTCACACCAATTAGACTAAATCAAATCAATAAGAAACATTCTAAACAGTGCTGGAGGGGTTATCAAGAAACTGGTACATATATACACATGTGGTGGTCTTGTAAATATGTTAAAAAAATTGGGAAATGTATTTCAAGAAATAAGAAGAATCACCCAAACAGAGATAACAGGAACACCGGAGATAGCACTACTATCATTTATTGATAATGTTAATATACCAAAAGAACTAAAAGAATTAATTGCCAACCTGGTAACAGTAGCAAGATTGTTAATAGCTAAAAAGGGGAAAGAAGGAGGGGAATGTCAACTGGAAGAGTGGTATCGGGAGATCTGGGACATTGCAAGAAATGATAAACTGACAGGAAACATAAAGGTTAAAAGAGGATTATTAAAAAAATATGATTTTGGGAAGATTTGGGGGAAATTGATAGAATATGTATATATAGAAGGCAAAGGGACCAAACCTGTAATAGTAACAACTGATTTTTGGAAATAAGTCTTATAATTATCTGGTCTGAGGGGAAGGGTCAGCACTGGGTGATTGGACAATATGTAATGAAGCCGAAGGATGAAATACTATAGGCATTAAGACATACATGTTCTGTACAATTTGTTAAGGGAAAGTGTTAAGAATAACAATGTTTAAATACTGAATATGTTAAAACTACAATAAAATAAAAGCTTCAGATTGAAAAAAGAAGAAGAAAGAAACATCCACCTTTCCCTCTTTTTTTTAATTCTACTTCTTTACTACTGGAACTCATTTTCTCCAGATATTTATCACTGTATCAATTCTTCGTATTCCTGATATAGTGTCCTGAAACACAAATGTTTTCCAGTTCTTCCTTTTTAGATAACCCCAAGATCCTGCATCAGAGACTACGATTTGTAACTTTATGAGTTTGTTGCCCGATCTCCAACAGGACATGCAATCATTACAATGAACTGTAACAATGCATATTGGAATTTCCTGCATGTCCTGTTGATGGGATTTCTCATGGAATAAAAAAAGTTCCTAAAGTACCCCATTCTGGTGACCATAGTGCTCTGATACTCATTTCAGTATCTTTCTTTGAAAACCACGTACTACCATCTCCTTGTGCATCTTGTTTTAAATGTTAGTTCGCAGTCAGAATTTTGCCATTCTTTCTTTTCTACAATGACTTGCAGATAATAATTCTAAGGTGCTGGAGAACTTATTGTGTATGTTGGTCATATAGTTTGCATTTCTGGGTGATCCCAGATCTGAAAAGACTAAATCCACATTGTATTTTTATAGGAGGTATCAGAAAAAACATCTCTGCTGTCACTGTGATTTGTCTTTTAGGGTGCCCCCTCAAAACATTTGTGTTGATGAATAATGTGTCTATATTCTATCTTGACAGGAATCTGTCTCTGAAGTTGTCAAAGGAGGCGGATCGAGGAGAAACAAAGTGTCCTCATGTCAATCAACTTGCCAGCAGCCCATCTGTGGAATGGCCTTTTGCAGCCATGGAAGAAGGTGGAGGAATGGAATCCTTGCCTTTACGGCTGATGATGCAAGACTGTACAGCTGTTAAGACACTGCTGTTGAAAATGAAGCGGGTTCTCCAAGAGGTAAGGACTGAAGTTGAAAGTTTACTGGTCTAATTGTGAGTGTTGTTTAGAAAAACACAAAATTAACTTGGCTTCCAGACACTCATTTTCTTGCAGTTCTGATTTACTGATATACTTAGCCCAAAGATCCCATGTTGTTACAAACATGAGTTTGCTGCCCCGGCCTTTCCTCCAGCACTAACAAAGGGCAAGGTCATAAATGTTTGCTTTTGTTTTTGACTGGCAGAATCCAAACCAGAAACCGTGCTTTTGTTTTAACAGTGCTACATCCAAGATATAACATGCAATGTTTAGATCAGGGCTGTCCAACAGACGGCCAGGGGGCTGTACACGGCCCCCGAGCCCCTTCCCTACGGCCCCCTAACCCCCTGCAAGACATCAGTTTTTATTTTTTCAAAAATATTTTTGGGAAAAAAATTTCCAAAAAATTTTGTCCTGGGGGGGGCGGCGTGAGGAGGGGCAGGGCCGGCGCGAGTGAGGAGGAGGCGGAGGGAAGCCACATCAGATGCCCTAGGGGTGGGACTTCCCCCCACCTGTTCCTCGCTCACGCAGGGCCTCTTGCGGGCTTGCGCGCCAGGGCAGGATCGGCGAGCCGCCCTCCGCCATGTCCCTAGCTCTTGCAGCGGCCACGCCTATAGGAAGGTAAGCTCCCGAGGTTACTTTCCTTCAGGCGCGGCCGCTGCAAGAGCTAGGGAGACGGCGGAGGACGGCTCGCCGATCCCCCGGCCCGCCTCCCGCCCTGGCATGCATGCCTGGCATCTTGCGTGACCCGCCCCTTTTTGGCGGGGCGGGGTGACATCGGGCGTGGCGCCTGACATCGCCCCGCTGAAAAGGGGTGGGCTGCGCAGGACGCTGGGCATGCGCGCCAGGGCGGGAACGGCCCCGCCCTCCGCGAGCGGCCCCACCCCTGCTGCAGCCCTGCCCCCCGCAAGTGGCCACGCCCTCCGCTCCAGCCCCAAGGTGATCAGTCACCTGAATTCCGGCCCTTGGGTAGGAAGTGAACCAAGAACTGATTTTGGTAGTACAAGATCAATAGCTAGTTTCGGATTCAATCAGGTTTTACTTTTTTTCTGCTGGCACCTTGAAGAGATTGGCACTCAGTGAAGCCCTCTGTCAATCCAATAAAGACCTTAAATTATTAGCAAATTAAAAGACTGTAAACCTTTCCACGTTGCTTTGGATTACCCAGTTTGTAATTAAGTGTAGTATTGCTGATTTATTTAATAAGACTGCACTTGAGGGAGCCTCTTTTAAATAAAGTAATTCATACTAGAAACTGGTAATGTTTTCATTTCATCCCACTTCAACTCACAATAACATTGAATTCATATTGAACAACAGATTGAATGAAAATTCTTACCTGATAGTATATTTCTCTTCTTTTCTCACATATGTTTGTCTCCTACTTACAAATCTTTTTTTCATCATCATTATTTTATTGTATTGTTATCACCTATTTCCAATACATTTACCTTTAGTTTACATTCCTTTAATTACAATACATTTTTCTTTCCCCCCTTTTATCCCTCCCCCGTCCCCCCGTTGACAAGTTAGTCCTTCTTCATTTATTCGAGCTATTGTTGCATTCTATCTATTTTTCCCCAATGTTCGTCTTCTGGTTTTGCTTCCTGTATCCAGTTTTTATAGGGTGACCATATTTCTTTAATTTTATTCTGTTTTTCTGTCCATGGTCTCCATTTGTACTTGTTCCCACACATATTCACACCATTTTTCAATGGTCCATTTAACTTGGTGTCTTGGTATTTCTTGTCAGATAGAGTAGTTTTTAATGATTGCTGTAGGTATTGAAGGGTTAGAAATGTTGTTTTCTTGTTTTTCTTGGGCAAGGAGGAGGTAAACGAGCAATCGTGGAGTATATATAGAACCATGCACTGATCTTCTTATAATACCTGAAACATAAGTCATTCACCGACACATAAAAGTAGACTGATTTTCACGCTGCTCATATTGCAACTGTTTCAATATGTATTAATGTTTGCTAACCTGGACATACCAAAAATAAAAAGCTGAAAATCTTACCGAAGACAGAATTACCAGTGGCTATGTTGCGAACAGACGCCACTTAGAGAGCCAGGCCAGTAGAAAGTTTGATAAAGAGAGTTTATTAGCACAAAACTTCTGTGCTTCAGGCACAGAAGGGAAACAAAAAGCGCTTACAGTCAGCTCTAAAAAAGAATCTCAAAAAATATCCCAAACTGGGAAAACAAAGAAGCCTTGCCAAAAAAGGAGTGGGTTTTAGCTCTGTAAAACCCAGTATCTCCAATTAAGGACCCCAAAATGCTGGAGGTAAATACAAATGCCGCAGGAGAGAGAAGAGTAGTTCAGGCCGGTCCATACGTTGTCATGTGAAGTCAGTCAGTGGAGAAACAGGAAACAGGAGGCAGAAAACCAGATTCAACACGAGGGAGGAGAAGTCATCAGTAGAAGCAGTCCAGGGTCAAAAAGCCAGTCAATTTCAGTCCACAGGAATTCAAGCCGTGCCAAAAGGAACGTGACAGCAGCAGAGCAGCAGATAACAGGATTTTCAAAGGTCAGGATATCTAAATCAGGAATCTAAATCTGGATACAAGAACACAAAATCCCAACAACACCTTGCCCGCCACAAAGTCCAAGTCCCAAATGCCCACCTTATATTATGCCCTTAATTAGGACCCACCCTTAATCAGACGACTCCCCACTGTCGTCTTCTACAGCTGCTCATCTTGCCTGTAATCTTCTACAGCTGCAGCATCTTGCCTCTGTTGCCATGAATTCCATCTTTTATCAAAATTTAAAGTGCCCCATCCAGTTTCCCCCTCAGGCCAGTCAGAATCATCCGAAAAACCCATGAAGGTGTCAGAGCTAGTGGCTGCTTCACAAACAGCTTGCACCTCTGTTACTTGATCCCAGTCTATTTCTTCATCTGATGAATCCCCCCTCACTCTGACTCCCATCATTTCCACAAAACCCCTCACTGGATTCCTTGTCAGTGGCCTCTGTAAGTCTTTGACGGATCTTTTTATATTGCTGTATGTCTTCCTCACTTGAGCCATGAAGAGCTCTTTTCCTGTTTAAAGTGGTATCACCCACAGCCCCTCCTAACTCCAAACAGCTGCCAGAAGCTGAGGATTCAATTTCAGCTGAATCTAAATTGACGTCAGTTGCTGAAGAAGCAACCCCACCCAAGCCATTACTCCTATGAGTAACTGGAGCCACAGGCTCAACTACAACAGGCTATTTGTCATGATGAACGTGTGTTTTGCATACTTACAGTATACAGGTTTACAGTCTAATAAATGCACAACAGAGACAGTGTGCCTCTGTATATTTATTTATTGATAACACTGGGCAAATGGATGTTGTTGCATCCATATTTTCCTGTTGACTTCCTGTAAGCAACTGTATCACACAATGTGAATAGAATGATACACTATCTGTGGTCTGATCTAGCATGGCCCATCTGGGAATTCTCCTTACACATTTAACTGACTAAATTTCTTTTACGAAAAGGTTACTATTCCATCATAGAATCATAGAACCATTGAATTGGAAGAGACCTCATGGACCATCCAGTCCAACCCCCTACCAGGAAACAGGAAAATTGCATTCAAAGCACCCCTGTCAAATGGCCATCCGGCCTCTGTAGAAAAGCCTCCAAAGAAGGAGCTTCCACCAAACTCCAGGGCAGAGACTTTCACTGCTGAACAGTTCTCACAGTCAGGAAGTTCTTCCTAATATTCAGGTGCAATCTCCTTTCCTGTAGTTTGAAGCCATTGTTCCACATCCTAGTCTCCAGGGCAGCAGAAAACCAGCCTGCTCTCTCCTCCCTATAACTTCCCCTCTCATATTTATATATGGCCATCATGTCTCCTTTCAGCCTTCTCTTCTGCAGGCTAAACATGCCCAACTCTTTAAGCTGCTCCTCAAAGAGCTTGTTCTCCAGTTCGTTGATCATTTTAGTTGCTCTCCTCTGGACACATTCAAGCTTGTACACATCTCCCTTCAGTTGTGGTGCCCAGGATTCCAGATGTGGTCTAACCAAGGCAGAATAGAGGGGTAGCATGCCTTCCCTGGATCTAGACACTATACTTCTATTTATGCAAACCAAAATCCCATCGGCTTTTAAAGCTGGTGCATGAGATTGTTGGCTCATGTTTAACTTGTTGTCACATCCAGCCAATTTTCAAGTTAGGAGCTAGCCTTTCCAAACCCACCTGGGACTTGTGTGGCAAAAGAGCTGACAACATTGTCATTTTATTTTTCCTGATCAGTTCATATAAACCAGAGGTTGGGAGAAGTTTTAGACTCTTAAAAATTAAAAGTTTAAGAAATTAAAATAAAAAGCTTAGGATATAATGGAATTACCCTCTGTCCTTTTCATAGTAAGTTTGAACTAAATGATCTAGACCTTAATGACGGCAAAAATAAAAATGTTCCTAATAATGAGGAAGACAAAGTTTAATAATGTTAATGATAATAAGGCTCCTAATGAGTTCTCCAACTTTGTTAATAAAAAGCAATAGAAAATAGAAGTGGGATAAGAAGGAGGGCACTACAGACAGAGGGGTTCCCGACCCATGTTATGCAGTAATTGAATCTCCTAACGGCTTAATTGGATCGAAGGAATTAAAATGTCAAGTTGTCAAGCATAATTTTCTAATATGTAAAGCAACACTAACTGTATGCAGAGGAATGTAAAAGAAACTCTGTCCCAGTTTTGGATGTCATCTATATAGTTCAAAAACACTTTCCTCATATGTTAATATGTTTTGCTTGCCCGTTCTTTTTCCTTTGTGCAGGGAAGACTTTCATCAGTTGGATGAATGGTCTTATTTTATATCCAATATCAAAAGAACAAGAGAAAGATCTTTTTTAACCATCTTTTTTTTCACTGTCTCATGGGAAAAAAATAGGGTCAAATTAAAAATAAACAATTGTGGGTTTTAATATCTTTAAAAAGCCCACAATCACAGTCAAGGGTGTGACAAATAAGATCGAGGAACACTATATCAGGAGCTTAGTTGTTGAGGGAATTAATACATGGGGAGAGGGCAACGTAATTTCTTCTATTCTATTTCTTCTAACAGAACCCATGTTTGTAAACTGATAGGGTTCGGAATGCCTAAAATGATTGTGCTGCAGTGAAAGTAATGGCAACTGTACCCCTCCCCCAATGAACAGGAACACTGTGTAGTGTGTGGAGAGAAGTGAAAATCTCATCTTGGTTTAATTTTTGTTCAGAATGTAACAAAATTTGTGAAATTCAAGTGTTAAAGAAAATAAAATTGACAAATTTCCCCATCTCTGTTGGTGTCTGATTGCTAATGTCACTCTGTGCATCAGCATAATTTACTAAACAGTAAATAGTGATTGAAGTTGGAGATGCAGCTTCATTTAATATATAGTCAGAAAACTTTTTCTTTCTCTTTCCCTTTTCCTGTCTACATTTCTTCTCAATTTCTGGCAGATTGCAAAGTGAAGTTCTCTCCTCCAACTTCCCTGTTCAAAGCCAAGGTTTCTTCCCCCTCTCTCTTCATTCACAGTGCTTCTTGTTTGAAATCTGTTGGAACATAACCTACCTGGAAACAAAGATAGGCTCTGGCATTGCTGGCAGTAATTTAGCAGGCTGCAAAATGCCACAAAGCAACTTTCCAGTGATACAGTTAAATGACTACTAGTTCTCTTATCTCTTCTGAGCAGGACAGAGGGAGGTAGAATGAATATCTAGCCATGAATCATGTATATGGTGAGTTTTTCCCCCTTGCTGAGATCAATTTTGCTTTGTTTTTCGTTTGCAACAGCACTGCTATTTTTTATTTTAAAGAGGCAAAAATAATAGCTGTGCTTCAATATATTAAATTTTGTCCACAGATGATACATTAGCTGTTAGTTGTTTTGCCAAATATCTTCACCCAGATTATTGTACCCTCCTTATATTTTGTTTTTGACACTCATAGTTTTGTATTCAGGGATTAGTACATGAAACATCCTATTTACTGCTCTGAATTGCCAGATTTTTTCAGCAGATATGTTTTGGCTATTCTCAGGGTGTTTCATACACACATCTACATATCTCACTTGTGGTAGCATCATTTGTCAATCCCTGATTATATGCTATATTGCCATATATATTTGCATATAAGCCAACCCGAATATAAGCCAAGGCACATAATTTTAGCACAAAAAAATTGGGAAAAAATATTGACTCAAGTATAAACTGAGGGTGGGAAATGCAGCAACTACTGGTAAATTTCAAAAATAAAAATAGATATCAATAAAATTACATTAATTGAGGCATCAGTAGGTTAAATGTTTTTGAATATTTACATAAAATTGTAATTTAAGATAAAACTGTCCAACTCTGATTAAAGCAATTATTCTAACCTTCATCAATGTAAATGTGCTTACATATCCTTCCAATTATAATAACGACAATAAAATAATAGATGTAATAACAATAATAACAGAGTAAAATAATGTAAATGTAATAATAATAAGAGTAAAATTATAAATATAATAATAATAATAAAATAATAAATGTAATATTCATTATAATAAATAGAGTAAATAATAAATGTAGTAAAAATAATAACAGAGCAAAATAATGTAAATGTAATAATAATAAAAAAAGAAATATTTTGACTCGAGTATAAGCTGAGGAGGGCTCTTTCAGCCTAAAAAAGGGCTGAAAACTCAGCTTATATTCAAGTATATACAGTATGGTTATTATTTTTCCCCATTTAATTCTCAATTATTATACTTCAGAGACATACACTTGAAACACCATGTGCCAAATAACAAAAAGTAATCAACTTTTTATTTGTACCCATGATAATCAAGTAAGTACATGAGAACAGCCATACTAATGTTGGCCCTGTAGGAATATTTGTGAAATAGATAGATAGATAGATAGATATAAAGCAGAGTGAGTCCAGGATATTGTTATGTGAGTTTCTGTTAGAGAAACAAATAAATATTCACGATGCTGTCATGAAATTTAAATAATGAAAAAATATACTTATTATCTCAGGAAGTGCATCTTAGGATGGGCAATGAGATAGAAAAAAGAAGTTCATCTGTGTTTGGTTACAAGAGCATGCAAAAGCTGAGTGTTATGTGCGGTTGTAAGCTAGCATCCCAATCAAAGAGATCAAGCAACTTTTGAAGAAGAGGAAAGTGACCTCAACAGATATGAAGGCTTGAAATACAGATGAAAGAAAGGACGCACTGTTTAAATTACTAGCTCTCACTAATTACTTTATTACATGCATTAATATTTCTTTGCTTCCAACAGACTTAAATCCACTCTAGCACAATTTACTGTTTCCCATAATGGGCCAGTGGGAAATTTATATTAACAAATATTAGTTCTGCTTATGTTCCCAATATATAGGAGAATTCTGCTCCTGATCCAGTAATGATAATCCATCATGTTTAGTTATCTCTTTGATGGCCTTATCATTGACAAATTTGTCTAATTGCCTTCTTGGAATAATTCAAATTGCTGCACGGGGTGGTATTATTTCTGTGATTGAATTATTATTCTTGAACATTCAAAGTAAGGTGAGATAAAACTAATGGTGTGTCTTTCTTACTGTGTTTCCCCCCTCCATTTTTGGCATCAAAAATCTTCTAACAATTTAGTTCTAGTGGATTCCATATTAGTGGTATAGCAAATCTGTTCTTAATTTCAGGCCAAACCTTAATAGATCTATCTCAAGGAAATTATATGTAAGATACAGCTGAAAAAGACGTCAGTGGAATAAGGGGGACAACTTGAGTCCACATATTGTGGCTCTCCTGGATTGAGAGCAATGAAAGCCAGCAAAATCCAGCATTTTGCTGCTGTAGCAATAGTATTGAAATGAAATTTGTGAAATATACTGTATATAGTTTTAGACTCTGTTATTGCTGAAAACATCTCTTTTGCCTGTAGACAAATTAAAAGTGGCCAACTTGCAGATCTGAGGTCATGCATGCACCTTTAGGATGTTTGGTAGTGTTTCTAGCCCAAAATGAATGGATTTATTCTTTTCATGTTGTCTAAATCTTGTTTCCCCCCTAAAATTAAATCTCATCTTCTTTCACTGAAACATTTCCCCCCAAAATCAAAAGTCAATTTATAGCTATTAATTATTTATTTACTTTACTTTACTTTTACCCCACTCTATCTCAACTCCAAAGGGGATTCAGAAAAGCTTCTAAACTGGCAATAATTCAATGCCACATCAAAGACATAGAAACATACAAATTACAAAATACATAGTGCATTAAAATCATAAAACAGTAACATATAAATATATTTAAATTAGCTGTTAAAAACCGATCTTCATGTCTTGATCTGTTTTCCACGCAAGTCCTTGTGTTTATTTGAGATCGCGAGGGCATATATCTGCTCTCTTGTGGCCCCTGAAGTTACCCACCCCATCACAAACATATTGTATGCAGAGGTTTTTTGAGGCTAGTGTGTGTTTTGACAGCTCTTCAGATGTAGCTCCAAAATGTTTGTTGCTGGTGGCTGTATCAAAATGTTCTAAACAATTATACACTGAGATGATAAGAAAACCATTATAATGCAAATATGCTGCCTTTTTGTGACAAACTACTCTATGTTCTTGTAAGAAAATGGTTTGCACGTTATCTCCTATTAAATTAGGCTTTCTAATTTAAGCCAAATAGAATTACATTTCAGTTTGTGTTTCAAATAATTATTTCTGAAACCAGACACACTCCTTTCAAAGTGCTTCAAAATATGGTATTTCTTTCAACAACTGTAAATGGAAAACCAACAGAAGAGATTAGTAGGAGGGAATTCTGCAGAGATGTGGAGCCAAAGCTTTCAGGATCTCACTTATATGTAAATGTATCTCAAATGCTAGCAAGACAAAACGACTATATATATTTCATGCACACTGTTAAAATTCTTTGGATCAGCAAGGCATGAGAAAAGAAACAAAGGGCAAGTTTAGTAACCATATACATACTTGTACACACTGTATATAATTGTTATAGCTATTTGATACATTTAATGTAGTTTTTAGCACCATACTATAAATAAAAGTGAACATATGCTAACATTTTGCAGATGAAAACCAGGACATGTGTGGCCATGTAATATCAGAATGTGATCAAGATGCCAAAAGAAGTTAATAAAGAATAACGAGCAAGCTCAAAAATATTTGCAATTTTAGCCTAAGGCTAATATTGGCATTATTGATCAAGAAAATATATAAAAATCCATAATGTGTTTTGGAAGCTACCCATCATATCTTCCTCCAGCTGAATCCAATTCCTGGCTATTCCAGATTCTGGAGATTGTCTCACCTTTTCTTCATTTATTTGCACTGGGAATGTGGCGCAGCTGACTGGGAGTCAGCTGCAGAAGATCTCTACTGACCAGAAGGTCATGAGTTCGAGGCCTGCCCAGGTTGGGGTGAGCTCTCGACCAATTGTGTAGCTCATTGTCTGTCTATATATGTTGTATATCTATGGCATTGAATGAATGTTTGCCTGTATATGTGCATTGTGATCTGCCCTGAGTCCCCTGCGGGGTGAGAAGGGTGGAATATAAATGATGTAAATAAATAAATATTTAGATATATCATCTATTACTTTCTTTATTCTGGTTCTACCAGATCATAGCATATCAAGTTTGATGACTATGCTCAAGTATATAATTTGTATATTGTAACAGGGAGACAGAGAAACATTTTGAATTATGGTTTTAATAAATAAAGGTTGAACATCTTCAATCCAGAATCCCAAAATCTGAGATAACTCCAAAATTGTCCACATGGGTGGCAAAGATAGTAACACCTATGCTTTCTGATTGATTAAATAAAATTACTGTCAAGTTATATAACAGAAATTAGACCCATGCCAAATATATCTCACTATCTATCAGTAAGGTTTTTTTTTAAAAAAAAAACTAATATGAAATTTGGAACATTTCAGATAAGGGATGGTCAACTTGTTTAAGAAACCTGTATATTACAAAATGGGGGTACTGCAAACTGTTTGTTTTGAAATGCTCCCGTGTATGTTTAAATGTATTTTCAATATTGGTGATGATTTAAAAAATCTACAAAATATTCCTGAAGAATTCCAGTGTTTGGATGTTTTCCTTTAGTTGTGTGAAATTTGCAAAATCAATTTTACCTAAAGGATGTAAGTGGGATTTAAAAAGTTTCATATATGCATAATCTCCAAGTGATGGAATAAGAATTAATTACTATCTCTAATGGGAAAAGTTTGTCCTGACGGACTAATGGTTCAGGCTAATCATACTCCTTCACAAACTCCTTGACTAATTGACTTACACCATTGGCATTTGCTGAAGCAGGTAATTTGGATAGACATTAACCTTGCAGCACATCAAGGGTTCCATTTTCCTTGAAGTTAACTTCCTCTTACATTCATTTAGCCTAGATTAGGCCTTCTGCTTTAGGATAGCTAGGCACATTACAAGTAAGCACCAGTAACTCTGGGTATCTTATTCTAATGCTTGGGATGCAATCTGTGTGTGTGTGTGGGAGGGGGGGGGGGCAACTCTCATGTACCCTGCATAGTGAGGTAGAGAAGTCGGATTTGCATCAAGTCCTATGGCATCTCAGAGACAAACTAAATAGAAGAGATCCATATTTTGATCACTCAGTTCTGCTGCTATTTGTATTTCTCTTGTTTTGCTTTGTTTTTAATTTTTAAAAAAATTGTGAAAAGACTTGTGTGCTCTTTATTTTGGGACAGAAGTCTATTCCTTCTTCAACTCCTTGTTGGAGCCCCCAGTGGCACAATGGGTTTAACCCTCTAGCTGGCAGGACTGCTGAGCAAGAGGTCAGCAGTTCAAATCTAGGGAGAGCGTATTGAGCTCCGTCTGTCAGCTTCCCGTGCGAGGACATGAGAGAAGCCTTCCACAAGAATGGTAAAACATCAAATACCCGGGACTTACCTGGGCAATGTCCTTTCAGACAGCCAATTCTCTCACACCAGAAGCAACTTGCAGTTTCTCAAGTTGCTCCTGACAAACACAAAAAAACCCTCCTTGTTTAACTTGCCTTTCTTACAAACCAGTCCAAGTTGAGTGTTCCTTATCTGAAATGCTTGAAATCAGAGGTTTTCCATATTTCAGGTTTCCCCGCTGGATTTTTGAATACTTGTGTATACCTAGTGAGATATCTGGAGATAGAACTCAAGCGTATACATGAAATTCATTTATTTTTTATATACACCTTGTACAGGTAATTTTATGCACAATATTTTTAATACTTATCCAAATATTTCTGGGCCATAAAAGGATACATGGACTCTTGGGTTTTCCTGAATTCCACTTCCAGTTCCACTGTCAGCTCCACCATAACTAGATGTCATTAAAAAGTACATATAACAGAACAGGACTATCTAAGAATAAGAACAGTTACACACAACTGGCTGTCAAAAAAAGAGTTACAGCTCAGAATGCTACACTGAAATAAAAGCCAATATGAATGCTGGGATCTTGAAGACCAAGGCCTGACTCTTGCCTGGTCATGGAAACCCACAGCTGAGTCACACAGTCTCAGGTTCAGAAGAAGGCAATGGAACACTCCTTCAGGGCAAATTTTTATCAAGAAAATGTTGATATAGATTCACCATTCAGTCAGAAATGTTTGAAGGCACACAGCAATAACATAAAACTCACAACTTGGTTACAGTTATACTGAAAATTGCATCCCTTGTTAGATTGCACTGAGAGTATGAAGGCTTGCAAGATGCACGATTCCTAGATTTAGCAACACACTCATACTTTGTAGCCATTCTCTGAGCTGTAATGCATTCAGGGGAGTAGCTACACGAGAAGCAAAATTAGAACATCCACCCCCATAACAATTCTGTCCACCCAAGATGAGATATCATAGCATTGTAGTAGCTTTTAAAATAACTTAAGCATTTAGAAATACTAAGCATTAAAAGGGGGCAAAGCAGTCATATTTCTGTATGTGGAGATGGAAGGAAATTTTAATGTGTTTGTGTGTGTGTGGGGGGGAGATATGAATGGGAGGCTCTTATTGGAAGGTAATGTCTCCATTTTACAATTCCTCCATATATGTGTCCTGGATCTGCACTGCCAAATAATGCAGTTTGATCTGCATTATATTGTCAGTGTAGGCCCATATAATACAGTTTAATGCAGTTCAAATTGCATTGAACTGCATTATATAGCGATGTAGACTCATATAATACAGTTCAGTGCAGTTAAACTGTATCCTGCAACTCTTTATGTGGCAGTGTAGATGGGGTCCCAGCTAATGATTCTGAATACAATGTTCTAATTGTCCCAGAGGCTTAGGGGATTTTTGCCTCTCCACCAGTATTTTTTTTAATGAAATGCAAAATGCTTGTACCTTTGCAAAAATGAATTTCCCTGTTTAAAAAAGACCTGTTCACTTCCAAGTAAAGCTACTTTCAAGCAGTGAGAGTAGTACAGTGTTCCCTCACTTATCGCGGGTGTTCTGTTCCAGGAACGCCATTGATCAGTGAAAATCCGCGATGTAGGGATGCCTGGCTCCTCCTCCACTCCTCCCCCTCCTCTTCCCTCTCCTCTTCCTCCTAAATCTCCCTTGAAATTGATGGGCTTTGAGGGAGGGAGGGAGAACAAAGGAAGCATACTGCCACTTCCTTCCTTCTCCAGTGGCTCCTTGGACTGGCAAGGAGGAAGGGAAAGAGCACGCCTGCCCAGCTGAGGCCTGCTGTTGCTGCTGACGAGCTCTCCCTTCCTTCACCTCCCAGCCTGCCTGTGTCACAATGAGAACCAGCCGGTCCCCAAAGAGGTGAGCGGGCCCTCACATTCCCAACCCTGTCCCCTCTGCCTCCAGCACCTTTGGGCCTCCGGCCTCAGGCCTGCTCACCTCTTTGAGGACCAGCTGGTTCTCCTTGTGGCACAGGCAGGCCGGGAGGCAGAGGTAGGGAGGGAGAGTTTGTCAACAACAATAGCAGACTTCAGCCAGGCAAGCACACTCTTTCCCTTCCTCCCTGCCTGTCAAAGGAGCCGCTGGAGCAGGAAGGTGACAGCAGCATGCTTCCCTTGGTCTCCCTCCCTGCCTCCCTTCCTCCCGGCCTCCTCCTCCTCTTTCTGTGACCCAGCCCTTTATAAATTCTTTTTTTTTTTAAAAAAACCCAACCAAACAGCAAAACAGTGAGTCCGTGTAAAGCGAACCGTAAAACAGTGAGGGGACACTATCTACTAAAAAGGAAGGCAGGGAAAAGAAAAAAAGGGAGGCACCACACTCTGTATGTACTTGGCATTGTCCTGTTTTAAATTACTATATGAGCAAATACCACCCTGGCTTTGCTTTCCCCTTTGGGGATCATCTTGCTTTTCTACATTGTTTGTTTTCATATATTCAGCCTGGTAAATCAAAATTGTGAATGTAATGGTGCTAATATGGCCAATCTAATTTCATTATTTGGTATGATTCTCTGTTTTAGCTGCTACTCATCTGTGTCATTTTAAATTGATAATTGTGGGGTCGGGAGCTCTTCTAACGTTCCCCAAAAGATAGAGATTGTATGGTATCATCTACTATTTGTATCCGGATTGTATTCTGTAATTAATCAAATAACCACTGTAATACAATGTTGATCAGGCATGTCTGACTTGCTGAATCCTATGAATCCATACAGTTGGTAGCTCCCTTGTACAACTTTTGTCTTTGACTGCATTTTTTCAAGTGAACTGTGTGTTAGCAGGAACCTTAATGTGTCTTGTAATCTAACAGATAGCCAGCAGGTGGTACTCTTCATGCTTGAACAGTTGTTTAACTACTACAGCATTTTCTCTCTCGGCTTGAAGACCTAATTGCAAATGACATTGCACAGAAAACAAGCAATTGTATTTGCAAAGGATAGCTACTTTCACTGACAAAATGCTTCAGTGTTTATTCTTTAAATTTGCAGAAGAAACACAATTTATACCCTTAAAATGCTAAAAGGGTTTTGTCACATAAATACAAAGGTTGCTTAGTTTCCATGACACTAAAATAGCATTTGGGGGGCTGTTGTTTTCTCGTGAATATAATTGCCCTGACTTGAATTTTAGCAAGTATTAAGCAGAGGACATCATTCTTGATATACCTGTAAGGCTGTTTTCAGATAGCGTCATGGTCAGGGAAAGCCTATTAGCAAAGTATTGCTGTTTTGCAAATGGCTTGTGAGATTGCCAGGATGTTGATGGATTAAAGTGATGCCTCCATTTGCCAGGAACTTGTCCAGTCCTCCTTTCAAACTATCCAAATTGGCAGGCATCACAACTTCCTTGGAAAATGAACTCCATAGTTTTAATTTAGGGCAGTCTAAAAAGATGCTTCCTGGAACTCACTACAGTGGGTCTTTAGTAATAATAAAAAGAGCCTAAAATGTTTTTTTAAAAAATCCAATTCATCTGTAGGTTGCTTCACTGTGTAAAATGCCTTTTCTGGTCAGAAATTTTGTGGTCGGAATTTCAGAAAATCTGTGATTCTTCTTTTATATCTCCACTACAATAACCCAGCCCTGTACAATTAAATGTTTCCTTGTAGGATAGCATTTGACCAAAAAAAACTCCTCCAGATATTTTTGGATTCTAGTTCCAAGCTTTGCTCATTATTGGCTGTACTATTTTTTAAAATTTATTTCCATCATTTATATTCCGCCCTTCTCACTCTTCAGGGGACTCAGGGCGGATTACAATGTACATATACAGGCAAACATTCAATGCCATAGACACACAACATATATAGACAGAGACACAGAGGCTGTTTAACATTCCAACTTTTGGCCACCAGGAGGAGCTGTCACATTCCTTCATTCTTCACATACTTCCTGGAGATTACCTAGAACTGATGGGAGTTATAGTCCAACAAAATCTGAAGGACCACATTTTGCCCATTTCTGTAGTTGAGCCATCATACAGCTTTCTGACATACCACATATGCAATGGCCTACTATTGAAGTACTACAGAACTATAATCTGATTGTTATTTGTAAACAAAAATAGGTGAAGTAGAGAAACCTGTTTATGCAGCAAAAATGTGGAATGATAACTACTGAACACAAACCAAGGTTCGTGTTGTGGTTAAAGGAAACTGGTTTTCTGCCTTGTGGAAAGGGTAACCTAAGTAATATTCTTCCCTCCTTCCCTCTTAACGGTCACATCTCATCTGAGTTGAGAAGCCAAGCAGGTATCTTTTGGGAGGCTGTCCAGGAATACCCAGGAGCTATTGAAAGCTCTGCAGAACCATTGCCAGAAGAGGCAGCAGTAGTTGGATATACAAAGGGGTTAACACAGTATGAATAAGATTTCTGTGTTCCTAACAGTCTAGGCTGTATCAACATCCAACTGCTATAATTCTGCAGTGTGAATGGGAGATAAGAGGTATGCTAACACAGGCTGGGTGACCATATTTTGGGACTGCTTTGATTGTGTATTCTGGCATGATTGGATGGCTCTTGTGGTCCCTTCCAACTCTGTACATCTTTGATTTCTATAATAGGTAACACCGCTGTATGCATACAGAGTAACAATGGAGCCACCATTAGACTATTGCAATGTGTGTGTATATCTTGGGAGCTAATACTGCTCCCTTAAAGGAGTGTTTCTTTGGTCCTTCTGGAAACTTTGGAGTCACCCCCAAGTTTACTTCTGGACCTCCCTTTTTCACAGAGAGTGTCATTCTGTCTACAGAAGGGTTTGCATATGAGGGATGATTTTTCTGTTAATATGTAAGATACAAAGTGTTCCTTGCTTCTATGGAAAAAAGATGTTTGAGCTTAAAACTTGCAGTGGGTTGTCATATGGTAAAATATATTGCTGATTTTCTCATGTTTAAATCTGAAGTTGAATGCAGCTACAGCTGAATTTATGGTAGTTTTATGTCCCTTTTCCCTTTCTATCAAGGTGCCATTGCCAATCCAGATATCATTTTGGACAGCAGGTCCATTAATGTCTGCTGTTAAAAAATATGGATGAGGTTACCCTTGATCCAATTCTGTCACTTATTCTAACTACATTTGTTCCTTCTCCATCTTAAGAACATTGCTGGGACCTATCTAACAATTCACTGATGAAAAGATTGGCATCCATTCATTTATAGACTCACGGAGGAATAGCTGTAGCTTTTTATTTCACCCAATGCATCTTTCTTTTACTCTTGCTACTGGTCATGCCCATTTTTTTTCTGTAGTGTAAGGATTCTAAAACTTTTATGTTTGCTATTACTTTTGTTAGTGATGGAGATTAGCAGCTATTAAACCGTGCTA
Source organism: Anolis apletophallus (assembly GCA_030556195.1). Taxonomy (NCBI): domain Eukaryota; kingdom Metazoa; phylum Chordata; class Lepidosauria; order Squamata; family Anolidae; genus Anolis; species Anolis apletophallus. Next base: position 93,117,820 of record JARBWK010000012.1, on the reverse strand, counting down.
AGAACATTAATTGCACTATTGACTGCATCTGTAAGTTTTCTTAAAGAGAAGCATCTTTCTTACTTATGGCAGAAAGCAGGTGCTTTCATGATTATACACACTTCTTTGGTGAAGAAATTCTTCAACTGTATGAATTCACTATCCATTAAGTTGAAGTCTCTCTCTGTGTGTATATATAGGAAGGAGAAATTTAAGCACACTTGTGCAATTTTTATAAGCAGTGTAGACAATGCAGTGCCTTTTTATGCAATGATAATACTATGATGCTTATTTGGAAGTGAATCCCACTGTGATCAATTCATCATATTCCCTTTTTTATTATTAATCAGCACTCAAGAGCAGCGGTCTCCTGACAAAACAGAAATCAGTGAAGGGGCGAGTCTTCCCTCCGTATCTCAGTCTCCCATCTTTTCCCCAAAACAATGAAGAGGGTAGGGAAAGCTGAATTTGTGGAGATTCAGGAAACAGCATGGGAGTCTTTCCCCCTACAAAATGATGGATATAGGCTATTTGTGATATTTTATCGAATATGACAGAGGGAAGCTGCAAATGATTCACATAGTTCCTCCTCTAGTCACTTTATCCTCATGATATCTCTGCTAGATCAGTTAGGATGAGAAGGTGACTGATAGAAGGCCATACTCTGAGCTTTGTGGCTTAGATTACAATGTAAACATCAACACCTGATGTTACTGCTTTAAAGACATACTCCTAACTATCTTCTCACCTTTCCCAGGGAAGAAGAGCATGGTTCCCAGTGAAGTCTGTCATGGTAGATCCCCCTTTTGTACCTTGGCATTTGGTTATCTCTTCTAAAACATATAATAATAATAATAATAATAATAATAATAATAATCCTCACACAGTCCTAGACATTTGGGAAGTGTTCAACTTGTGATTTTTTGATACAAAATCCAGCGTACAGATCTCATTTGCTGTGACATACTGTGGTTTTTGTGTCAGTAAAATAATAATAATGGATTTTGTATCACAAAATCACAACTTGAACACTTCCCAAGCGTCTAGGACTGTGTTATATATTTTTGAATGAGGCGCCAAATCCAATTAAGGTGGCCTTCTGCAGTTAACAGACTGTATATATAAGCATCTTGTTTGCTGTAACATACTGTGTTTTTGTGTCAGTAAATAATAATAATAATAATAATAACGGGGATGTGCATCATCTAAAAACTTTGTTACAGATTAGTTTAGTACAGTGGTTCCCAAACTGTGGGTCTCCAAATGTTTTGGCCTTCAACTCCCAGAAATCCTAACAACTGGTAAACTGGATGGGATTTCTAGGAGTTGTAGGTCAAAACACTGACTGACTGACTGACTGACTGACTTTATTATTTCTGAGTCGCCCTCCACATTAGTGCTCCGGGCTACTTACAACAACAAATTCCACAATTAAAATAGAGTATTTAAAACTAGATTAAAATATTCAGTGGTTAAATGCAGGGGCCAGGCCCGGTATTTGGGTTCCTGGTTCTGCATTAACCATGGGCTTTCCTAAAGCCAGGTCTTCAGAGCGGTCAGGAACTGGGGCAGGTCGAGGGAGGCTCTCTGTTCCGGTGGCATCGAGTTCCAAAGAACGGGGGCCACAGCGGAGAACGATCTCCGTCTCGTGGTCTCCAGGTGGGCCTCTTTCAAGCCTAGTATGTGAAGAAGGTTCTTGTTTGCTGGCCGCGGTCCTTGAGCAAGCAGGCATCAACAAGCGGTCTTTAGGTATGTTGGGCCCTGGCCCCGTAGGGCTTTGAAAGCCAAGGTCAAGGTCTTGTGTAAGGCTCTATACTCAACGGGCAGCCAGTGCAGGCGCTGCAGAGATGGTGTAATGTGGCATCTCATCGATGTTCCTGTGAGAAGCCTGGCGGCGCGTTCTGCACCATCTGAGCCTGCGGGTTAGTGACCGGGGTAGACCTACATACAAAGCGTTACAGTAATCCAGCCTTGATGTAACCGTGGCATGGATTACTGTAGCTAGCGCTCGCTCGGAAGATAGGGCGCCAATTGTCTCGCTTGGCGAGGTGGAAGAAGGCCCTTTGCTCGTGGAGGCAACCTGGGCCTCCATCGGCAATTTGGAGTCCAGGATAACACCAAGGCTTTTTACTGAGGGGATGGAATCAGCGGTTCCCTTCAAAGGGGGGCAGTGAGAAAGGTGGTTCTGGGCGGCCCGGCCATAAGATCTCCGTCTTTGATGGATTTATTTTAAGTTTGTGGGCGCGGAGCCATTTTGTCACTGCTTCTAGGCCTCGAGTGAAGTTTTCGGGCACCGGTTGCGCCAGGCTCCAGTTTCAGTAGGAGCTGTGTGTCATCGGCATATTGGTAGCACCCTAGGCCGAAGCTCTGGCTATACCAGCCAACGGCCAAACATAGATGTTAAACAACGTTGGTGATAATATGGCACCTTGGGGCACTCCGCACTCGAGGAGAGATTTCCTAGATGTTTGGCCTAGCCATTCAACTCGCTGACTACATCCGCGCAGGAAGGAGCTAAGCCAAGCTAAAGCTGTTCCTTGTATCCCTATGGCGGCAAGTTGTCGATCAGCAGATCATGGTCCACCGTGTCGAATGCGGCGGTAAGGTCCAGCAATACCAGAACTACTGAGCCTCCCTTGTCTAGTTGGCAGCGGATATCGTCCGAGATGGCCACCAGGACGGTCTCGGTCCGTGCCCGGGCAGAACCCTGATTGAAAGGGGTCCAAGCCCTCTGATGTCTCAAGGAAGTTTTGTAGCTGGGTTGCTGCCGCGCGTTAGATCAGCTTACTGAGAAACGGGAGGTTTGAGATGGGACGGTAGTTCGCTGGCATCGCTGGATCCAGATTGACTTTTTTCAAGAGTGGGCGGACCGAGGCTTCTTTCAAGGCATCTAGGAAAATTCCCTGCTCCAGGGAGTGATTTATTATCTGCATCAGGGGAATCGAGAGCCCCTCTGCGCAGTCCTTAACTAGATGGGATGGGCAAGGGTCCGTGGAGCAGGTAGTCGCCCGTGCTGTGGAGATGATTTTATTAACTGCCTCCAGGTCCAGGGCTTTGAAGTGGTCAAATATCTGGTTAGTTGGTGTATGTAGTTCTTCTACCCTCTCACTCGTATCTTCAGGCACGGATAGCAGGTCTAGCCGAAGAGCGGTGATTTTCTCTATGAAGAATTCCTGGAATTCCTCTGCTGAGATGGCTGGAGTGTCCCTGGTTTTTGGCTGCGGATTGGTGGTGACCAAATCTCGGACAATCCTGAAAATCTGCGCTGGGCGCGATCTCGCAGCTGTTATTAGGGAGGTGTTGTGAATTTTCTTTGCCTCTTTTGTGGCCCGCTCGTATGTCTTGCGCATGTTTCTGAAGGCTGTTCATGATGTCTGGCTAGGTTTCCGCCGCCAGGCACTCTCCAGTTGTTTCCGTTTGCGCTTCAGTGACACCTGGGGACACACAGGTTGAGAATCATTGGTTTAGGAGGGCAATTCCCAGCTGTGAGTATTCTTAACACTGCTTTCCAGTTGATAGGTTCACAGCACCACCCTATGCAGATGTACTTAGAAATATGACTCACTTGTTTCCATGGGGCTTATAAAAAAGTAGGGATATACAGAATTGCATCCTTAGTCTTGCAATCCTAGTAGAGGCAAATCATAAACACAACATGTAGACCATAATGGTAGATTACATACTGCACCCTGTCTTATTTCTTAACATCATTGAAACAAACATAGAGGTTGCACTGTGGGTCAGTGATGTGTTAAAATGCTTCATGTTCATTCAGGAGTTCCTGCTAGTCCATTTCCTCAAGCTCAACACATTGGAGTTGAAAATGTTGAAACTGGGATAATCCAATCCTCAGATTGATCATCTGGCAATATTCCCATTCAGTGCATTAGGGGATGTGCCAATAGAGCATTTGTTTTACGAATCATCACTTTACTTGGCAGGTTGTGATATTTTACACAATTTTTCCCTACAGATTTAGTGTCCCTTTAAGAAGACTTTTGCAAAAAAAAACCAACAACTATAGGGCACTATTTTTCATGAGTTCAATACAGAACAACTATAGCAGTGGGCACAATGGCTCTTTTACATAAAATTCAATAACTACTACTAGTAGTGGTACTTGTGGTGTAGATGGTAACATTGGAAACTGTAATAAAAGGAACCATCCTACTTATGAAAAGTGCAACTTTTACAAGTTCTAATGAAGTAGTGGCCGAAATGGAAGAGAATCTGGCATTTATAATATGTTGAGAGATTACTACTATTAAAAAACTGCCTTGTCTTGTCTTGCCAAATATAATTTTGATTCTAATGTATATGGCTTATAAAAATTCCCATACATAATTAAATACTATAGAATACGGGCCCTGCCCTTGAATTCACAGTAATAAAGTAGTATCAGAAGCTAATAAAGAAGTCATAGTGTTATAAGTTATGTTCAATAAATATTAACACACTGATTTTGTCAATAGTATTTTCCCTTTCTGCGTATAGGTGTGAAAGCTAGGTAAGCGAAGGAAGATAACAGGATGAATGTCAATGCATTTGAAATGTGCTTCTGGAAAAGTATTCTGTGGATATCATGGGCTGGTGAAAAGATAAATGAGTAGGTCATTAGACTCAAAGATGATTGAACTGAGTCAGGCATATATTGAATATGTTACGAGATAATGTGACTCATTGGAAAAGATAATAATGGAAGGCAGTAGTAAAATAAAGGTAGACCAATTCAATAAAGGAAGCCATAGCCCGAGGTTTGTAATACCTCAGCAGGGCTCTTGGAGGGTTTTCTTTCATCATATTGCCGTAAGTCACATGGCACATCAACACCGACTACTTAAGTTAGTGTTTGTGCCATCAGCCCCTCCAGTTAGTGCCATCAGCCCCTCCAAATGTCACACAGGGTTGATCAGGCTTAACCCAAGACAAGGTTGCCTTCATGTGGTTTTCATGTGGTTTTGCCTAGGTTAAGGTAATTTAGGGTACAGAATTTGGGTTCTCTCCTGAGTTAGTAGTCAAGACAGTGGGTTTGGTTCCTAACTGGCAGCTGTCTTGTCTTCCATCCTGTGTTCCCTTGGCACAGGAGGCCTGAAAACATGTGATTGCAGTCCCCGTCACAGCTGTCACTGGCTACAACACCCCCCCCCCCCATCACCACCACCACCTACCTTCATTGTGGGCAGCACCTGCTTGCTCCCTTGTTCCCCCTCCAAGCTTTTTTAGTGACATGGTGCTTTGGCTGATATCAGCCAGAATGTCCACAAAAAAGTAGGTGTGAGTGTCATAACTGGTGACAGCTGCAACATGGTGTGTGGGGGTCAAAAGGAGAGAGTTCCAATAGAGATTGTCCCTGGACTATTGATCAGCGAAGAACCTCCCCAAATCAACTTGACAGCTCATTACAACAAATCAAATACTGATACAGGTTGTGTTGTAGATTACAGTATTATTAAGGAGACTGCTTTTGAATGTTCTCCAAAATGTTAAAACGAAATAAAACACATTGCTTTTAAAGTCTTTTAGGGAGTAATGAAAGGAAGGAAAATTGACTGTGGGCAAGTTGGTGGCATGGAAAAGGGTGGGGATCAGGAAATATGACCCACAAAACAAACTGGGAGGAGAGTTATATATTTGGTTTGGCTGCATCAGACAATTATGCCAGCTGGCTTAATTATATGTAATCCTGACATTTGTAGTTTGGAGAAGTATTAAAGCTCTGGAGCCCAGAAAATTTTGAGCACCTTGCAAAGCATGGAATCAAAGATTCCCTAGGATAGATCCATAACAGTTAGGATGTTATCACACTGCTATAATTGTGGAGTGCAGCTCACCCTTAGGCAAACCTTAGCATACTGCAAGAAGAGTGTTGAGGCACGGCATGGTGTGAATTAGTATAACCTGAGGAATCACGAACTGGGTGTTTGAAAGTGCCGACAAAGATTGCTCCAGGAGATTCCTTGTGTGAAATGCCACTGCCTATACATTCATCAAACAGCAAATATTTTTCAGAGGTCTGAAGATCAAAGTATCTTGAACAAAGATCTGTTACCAAAAGATTTTATCTATTTTCACATTTTACAGTACATGCTCTCCGCCCTGCTCACATGCTGCGGACTACCTTTTCCTGATGTGTCAACGTTTGTTGTTTCTTTGTTAAATGTGCATCCAATCTTCCTCCTAAAATAATGCTCATGGAAAGCAGCAAAAATTACAGTGAAATAAAATGTAAGAGCATAATTAAAACATTGAGAACCAATGGGAAACCAACAGTTAACAACATCAGTATCAGTCAAAAATTCAATAAGCCTTAAACGCAAGAACACAAATCATTGGGACTTTAAGACACTCAAAATCTGGATGAGTGAATTCATTCCTTTTCTATTTAGAGATATTTCAGTTTTTAAAATCTTTTTTCTTTCGCATTTGTGAAGGCATTTTGCAAATTTTGGAAAGATTTTTTTAAAACAAATAAACCACAAGACACCTGAAATTCTCATATTTCTTAGTTTACATTAACAAGATTTAAATATATTTTCATGTTCTGTCCCCTTTAACAATTAGTTAAATCTGTATTCAAAAGATAGACAAAGCATGATTTGATATAGCAAATGTCCCATATAAACTGCCAAAGAAGTTTAAGCAGCCTGTTTTATACCAACGTGGCCAATGATGTAGTTACTGCAGATTAAAAACAGAATATAAAGGCATTGTAATGTTTGTTCTAAATGTGTTCACTGCTGTCAAGCTACTCATCTGGAAGCATTTGTTCTTTTTTTGCATACATGAAACAGAAAAGGATAATAGGCTTAATGTTTTCTTCTTTGATGTCTCCTGTCCGTTCAGAGAGATCCTAAACAGACATCGAAGACATAATGAAAGAATTGGTGTTTTTTTCTTCAAGCGTTTGAGGAGAAAAAAAGTTATAACACACATGTTCTTCACCTTTTCCCAAATAATATGGCTAACGTGTGGCTTTTGTGACACAGCTAAGGATGCAATAAAATAACACTGCTACAAGAGTTAATTCTGGTATCAAGGCCTCACAGCTTGACTTTATCTTTTAAAATAAGGTTTTCATGTGGTGCCAGAGAGATGGGTGAAATGGAACATCTATCAACCCCATCAGAGCTTGCCAGCAAAGTTTAATCTCTGAAGTTGCCAACCATGACTTTTGAAACTCAGATTCAGCTGGAACGTGCTTAGTTAGTGAACTGTTTGATTTAGCATAAAACCACAAAACTGCAGCGTATTTCACATTTTATAAGAGGCTTTCATCACCATTTGCTTCATTTTTCGTTACTTTTTCTCCCCTCTAACAAGTAATGTAAGCATTTAATGGTGTAATCCCATTGCATTGTGCATCTTTCTGTGTTTAACTGAGGTGCAAGGGAGAAATCTGGTATTATGACAACTGCACCTTAAAAACTATTTTGACTACAGTTCTCATATATTATAAGAATTCTGACTAATGGCACTTTATACATTGCTGACAAGCCAAGTAAATAAGAGACCAGACAACAAGCTTGCAATGAAATAAGGGCAACTTTTATTAACTAGTTACCTTTGAGCTCTTTCCAGATAGCAAATCCATTGCTTAAGGGAGCTATTTAATACAGGAGTGGCTGAAGCGGTTGGTCACCCCTAATTCAAGCCTCTATCTTCCCCTGGGTGAAACACCAAAACCCCTAAAAGCAATCTCTGATTATCATGGTTGCTCAAAGGTCCACTTTGTATATGGGAAGGCTGACAAAAGGGTGTAAGCCCCCAAAGCTGTTTTGACTTCCGTCTAGGGCAAAGACCCACAAACCAACCCCAAGGACAGGAGATTAATCCTAACTCCCAGATCCCTTTATTCCCAGGAGAAGTTCAAAATTGGCATTCAACACCCAAAGTGTCAATAGGCGGAACACCAGCTCATAGCTCCCCTCAATGCCTGCTGGGAAACCTATTTAACTTGCACCACCCGAAGCCAATTGTCTGTAACTCTGTGACAGTTAGAGTAGGCAAAAAAACCCCCCAAACAACAGCAAGAGGAGGGGAAAAGTCCTACCCAGCCCATAAAGCAGTGGTTTCCAATCTTTGATCCTCCAGTTGTTTTGGACTTCAACTCCCAAAAATCCCAGCCAGCTTACCTGTCACAATGCAGGGTCTCGGCCCGGCCCCTTAATCACACACACAGAGACGATAATCAGCTAACTATTTATTGAATAATAGAAAACAGGTGAAAAGGTAAATTGTCCATAAGAACATCAAAGAGTTCAATAAAAATAGCAAAGAGTTCCGAAGCAAAACCAAAGGCAAAACACGTGGCAAGGTCTCCGCAAAAGCAAAGCGGATCAAACAAACTTAGTCCGTGGCAATTCGAACAAAGCAAAGTTCATGGAATCAAGGCCCAAGAAAGCTTCTTGGTCTCACGAGCCCAGTCCTGGCTCCGTGGATCTTCGCTCGCTTCACTCCCTTCAGATCAGAAGTGGCCGAGCAACTGAGGATCCGTTCCTACGGATCCTATACTTAATTCCCTTGGTGAGACCTACGGAGCTCTAGGCTTCTGCGCCAATCTGTGCTATGGGACTCAGCACTCCTTCGGCACTCTAGGCTTCGGTGCCATTCCCTTCTACTGGACTCAATGCTCCGTCTCCTATTAAAGCTCCGTCCTTGCCTCCCAGCACCTGGGTCACTATCTTCGTGAGAGCCTGACTCCCCTTCAGCTTCCATGGGCTCATCCCCCGCTATCTCCCTGACCCTTTCTTGTGAACCGAAACCACCTGGTCTCTCATACTGATTATCTGAATCAGCACTTTCAGTGTCAGCCTGACTTTCCCAACCTTCATACCCATTGGGCCAGCCGTGATCCCATTCCAAACTCCCCGTGGGAGATGAAGGCCCAGCTGCCTCATCATCCCCTTCATCTGCATCTACATGAGCCTCAATTGGCCCTAATGCAAGTGGGACCCCCAGGGCGTCCCCCTGCCCCCCCGGCACGAATGAGAACTGGGTTGCTACATTACCAGTTGTTAGGAACTGTGGGAGCTGAAGTCCAAAACACCTGGAGGACTAAAGGTTGGGAACCACAGCTGTAAAGTGACCAAGTCAAGCTACACTATGACAGGAGGTGGGCAGGTGGGCCAAAGAATTTCAAACAGAAAAGTTGGGGTGCATGGCTGACTTAAATTGCCTGCGGAATCTTCACTCTGTCACCCCATATTTACCAACAGGAAGGGTTCCTGTCCATTCCTGCATGCTAGCAAGTTGATTTACCCCACCTCCATTGCTTTACAGTGGGGTAAAGGAAGAGCTGAAACCTGATAGTCCACATACAGTATACCCAATACCCATCAAATTAGAAACATTTGGTGCATAGAATTATAGTTATAAGTTCTCAATCATACTCCATCTTTCTTCAAAACATACTTCTTTAGCTCCGGCTTTTTCAATTCTTCGCACAAAACCCACAGTTTTAAGCTTTTAACCCACAATTTTAAGGTGTGCTGGCTCCAATTTTAATATAAAGATTACTTTTAAAAAGATTATTTACTTATTATTCATAGGGCTTCAAATCCAGTGTCTTCAATGCCAAACCAATTTGGAGGTAAATCAGAAAATTTTATAACTGGTCTTATGCCAGTTGCAATTACTTTTCTGAGCTTTAGATTTTGCAATAGAGCCTCAAAAATGGGGGAGGGTTTGGCTATTTTGGGATATGAAGAAAGAAAATACATAGATCTGACTATTTGGAAGGTGTAAAACATATAGATAAATGTAAGTGTGATTTAGTTCTTTTGTACTGAACTCCTTATATTTCCTTCTGTCTAAGGGGCTGAAGAAAGCACATGCATTCTGTCAATGCTAAGATTGTGGTTGTGTCTTCCTTTTCTCCAGGTTTACTAATCTATGGGAGTAAAAGAAGCCCAGTTCCATTCAGACACTAAAGAGGGTCAATACTGATGTTTGCTTGGAGGGAGGGAATTCTCCAGATTGGCCAGGAAAGTAAGCTGAATCCTGAAATTATGGAGGGCTGCTGCCAGTCAGAGTTCATAGTGTTAAGTTAAGATTGACTAATTTTGCAATTCAGTATATGCCAGTTCCATATACTCATTTAATGATATTTATTTATTTATTATTCCAACTTATATACCGCCACTCCTCGAGGGCTCGGAGCGATTTACAGTGCGGACAAGAACAATATACATAACAAACAAATAAAACAAAAAGAATATCACCAATTAGCAGGATTCGAATGCCTGCCAGAATAAGAATGTTTTGCATGCCCTCCAAAAGGAAGGTAAGCTTTGCAGACCTTGGGTTTCTGCTGGCAAGGCATTCCATAGGTATGGAGCCACAATCATGAAGGCTCTGCGCCTGGTGGCAACCAGGTGGAAGGTCTTAAAGTTGAGAACTTCAAACAAGTTTTGGTCTTCCGAACAAAGTGATCTCTGGTAGGCACATGAAGCAATGAAATGATTTTATCGGCAATGCTATTGCTAGTCACTTGGCAAAAGAGCAAGCAGTTTTTCTTTGTCAAAGGATCTTGCTTATTCAGCCAGGTGAATGGCTACAGCGGCAGATCTTTGGAGAAACGGTTCTGGCTGCATGCATGTATGCATGCACACATCTTCCCTATATGTACATAGGAATGCCTTGGTGATTAAATGGGACACATCTTTATTTTGACCTTTACAGAAAGGTTAGAGGAAAATGGGGTTTAAAAGTCAATGGCAAATGTAGAATAATTTAAAGCTTTTTGTAAAGCAATCCAGAGGTCTTCTGGCATATACAGTGAGCCTCATTAATGCTAGCACCACAGTATTTATGAGTGCAGAAATCTTTCCCCAAATATTTGTATAATGTATTGGTATATAGTTTTAGGTCGTATATTATTTTAAAAAATAAAATACAATTTGACCAAACAAAAATATGCAAGTGCCTTGGCTGTTTTCATTTTTTCCAAGGAAACAGATATGTCTGTCAGTTACAGAATTCAGGTGGAAATATAAGGAATGTATTGCACTCCATTACTCAAGACAGGCACATGCATCAAGGTTTATCTGTTGCTTTCTTTCATTTGATAAGTTCTCCCATCCACTTTTCAAAGTGCTTAATAGCATATATTCTTTTGCTGCAAGGAGAAAACATGGACATACAGTGTCTATTGCAGAGGTACTCATTTCCATTTGACTTTTTTTTGCACTCGATTGTGTTACAAACTGGAATTAACATGGTTAATTTGATATACCCAAAGATTTACCACACTTTGAAAATACAAATATATTTTTGCTGTGGCACAGAAGTCAAATAAATCTGTCACTTCTTGATTACATAAATACGGACTATTATTGTTTCATGCTTGAATATGTGCTATGTCATTGTTTTTTGAAGCCACAATAGCAGATTACACCTGTATATTTTTTTCTGACACATTATATTAGATTACCAATGTAACATTTATTGAACTTCTTAATTCATGAGCAACAAAAAATGAAAATGAAAAAAATCCAATAGTAGAATGCTTTACTATTGATACTCACTTTTCTTCTTTAGGGGCTTAGAATATGTTCTGTATAACTTGACATAAAATTATCATAGTTTTGTGTTAAAAGTACACTTTCTCCTGAGACTAATTATAAATGTAACATTTTAAAATTATTTAAAATTTAAATATGCTGCAAAGAACATTTATTATTTTGACAGTTTAGGAGAACCATGGAAACAGAAAACACATACAAAACTTAGAATAGAGAAAAATAATCTATACCTGAAAAACAAATAAAATTAGTTATCTTGGATCAAGTAGACGTAAAGCAATAATTTCATATAAAAGAAATTGGACAAGGAATCCAGGAACAGGAATCATGATGACCAGAACAATACCTCAGTACTCTCTAGGCCCATTATGGTGAGCCTATGATACGCGTGTCAGCACTGACATGCATAGCCATTTTCGATGACACATGGCCACATGTGGCTACATACAGAGAAGTTTGGGTCCACATGCCGAGAAGGACATTTCATCCTTGGCTCCTGAACGGCCAGGTGCAGAAGCTGAGGATGAAACATTTGCTGTAGTGTAGTGTAGACATTCTGTGCTGGAGGTCTGCAGGCCAAAACAACAGAAATTCAGCACAGAGCATCTAGTTCTGGGACTTCCAGTTAGACTGTTAGGGGATCTCTGTCCTCACTTCCGGCAGGCAGAGCAGGGACAGCGGAATGCGTGGGGGGGATCTCTGGGAGCCCTGTGATCGCCATTACCAGCAACCACATTATCACAGCAACCATCATTTAATCTGTTCTGGGGTATTGTGGATTTCTAATTGGCCATTATTACTGATATAAGGGGGGGGGCTGGGAGAGGAGAGGACCTGAGTTATGGGTGCCTTTTCCCACCATATATTATAATTATACATTTTTGTTATTTAAACTATAAATATCATGAAATTATAGGAGTTTTTTCTCAAAGTAACACCCTAACTGAGTTATGCTTGGTGAATTTTGACACATCAAGCTCAAAAGGTTGCCCATCACTGCTCTAGGCTGATGGAGACTGGCATCGTGCCCCCAATGTGCCAAGTACTAGTACCATATTTGTGCTCATTGGCTATAATTGTTCCTTTCATTCAACATTGACTGGCAGACCATGGCTCAGATTGTAATTCCCATTAGTCTTGGCAAGTTGTGCCCCTGCACATGTGGCATTACAAGCTGCTTATGTCTGTGTTTGGCTTCATCAGGATACTGAACTTGTGACATCTTACATCAAATCTGTGACTTCTTTCCCAAAAGATATATTATTATAGCCCTTTTATTAGCTATGCAAGGAATTTATATGAATGCTTTCAGAGACACAGATTTATTCATTGTTATTAATGTGGTTGTCATTCATGTAAAAGCAGAGATATCTCATTCTGTTGACAGATGTAGAAAAAAAGGAAATGTTCAATTTCCCCCCTTTGCCAGCAAGCAGTTTTTCCAATTTAATTTATTGTCTTCTCTGTTTCTTAAAGAATCATTGTCACACTCCAGACAATTTGGAAATTGTGTTTTAAGCAAGCTCCATTAAGCTGCACCACAATGAACTTTTTGTCTGTGTGTGGTTTAGTGTGTGAGTAAGCAGAGCTGCTGCATAAAAGCATCCAGACTTCACTTGCTTTTCTCATTCAGTAGTGTCAGACTCTATTATTTGCAGTGTCGAAATTCTAGGAGAGAAAATGATCAAGAGGAGGTGCAGGTCTTCGAATAGAGGGCATATAATGTGTAGCCTAACCATGGGAGTCTTTCATATTCTAGCGGGAAATATCTTTTCATTAGCCACTCTTCTGAGTAATATTTTATTTCTATGAATTCTGATCCCTGGCCAATTTTATGAAAACTCAACAGTAGGGAGGTTCTCCTTGAGGGGATTTTTTTTTGTGACACCAAGAACCATCCCAAAGAAATTATCCACCTGGGAGCCACTGTTGATGCCTGGTCTTCTATATATTAAGCACAAAGAAAATGAAAGAGGTTTTGCTACCACCATTATAAAAATGAGGAGTTAGAGGAAACCAGAGGATAGAATAGGGGAAAAAATCACTTTTATCCAGTCTGTGAGTGAGACAAGATCTCTGAACACCGAAGAAATGACATCAAGAAGAATGAATCCACAATGACATGGCTGCACAGTTTTCTTTCAGTCATTCACATTTTGAAATATGTTCTGTAAAATTATTCTGCACAGAAATTCATTATTTTCTACCTGTGGAAAACCCTTTCCCCTCTTTTGCATAGGAAATAATGCATTTTGTACACAGAAATGCTTCCTTTGTACAAAACAAATGTGGACTAATTTCTTGAAACATTTCACTGCATACAACTATTGGGAGAATACTGGCAGAAATCTATGTGCAGACATGATTTGTCCTTGTAGGTGAAGACAACATCAGTGAAGGCTTGTAGCAGGAAGACCTGTCCTCACTTGTGGGTCCTGTGAACATAGGGAAGGTGATGGTGACTTCTGCTGCAACTAGAGTTGTCTCATGGCTTGCATCACTATGAGGAAACCCCTTTGGTTTTATCCATGGTGTTGAACTCTATCCTCAAAATAACCCCAGCTCTTGGATGAAATCTTTATGGTTCAAACTAGAGGTTTGTATGTACTTGGCACCCCACTGATATGAAAGACTTTAGCTGACTCTGCTCACTCCTATTTTTGGGAGCTGGAATTGTACCCTGCTTGAAGGATTTAGCCTAGGCAGTTGCTCAGCAATACCTGTTTCCCAGGTTTACCAGGAAGATTCTCAAAATACATTTTTCTTATATGTGCATTGTTGTGTGCCTTCAAATCATTTCCTAATTATGGAGACCCTAAAATAAAGCTATCATGGTGGTTTCTTGGCAAGAGTTATTTGTAATTATCTAGTGGGTTTGTTATTATTTATTTATTAAGTTCTTCCTCTGAGGAGCAGTTCTGGCAGAATAAAAACATAAAACACATACTACATTAAAATACATTAAATTACATTAAAACAATTTCAAGGTGACTTCCTCTGAGGCTGGTTTTCAATCTCTTCTTCTTCTTTTGGCTTTTCTTCGTGAACAAAGATTCAGGAAGAACTCATCCCACACTTTCTACAAGCGTGTTGATGACTAAAAAGACCAATCTGAGATAGGCAAGTCCGGTTGCAGAAAGCACAACAGAAAGACTCCTTTTTTCAATACATCAGTGGTGATTAGAATCCAGGTCTTCCAGAGTTCTAGTCTAGTACTAAAACCACTATACTCATACACAAGCTCTCTTCTTATATGTATAAGAGTGCAAATTGCATTTGATGAAGTAGATGGATCCCTTGTCCCTCTAAGCTCAAAGATGTTATAAGATTCCATTGCACACTGGAAACAAAGTTCAAGACCCAAATTGCAGACTAGCAGCAGGATGGTATCATACAATAGACTTTCCCTCCTTCCTACAACAAAGTTCAAAGCCTCTCTGAACAAATCATGCCGAGAAAACCACATGATTGGTTTGTATCAGTGTTGTTGTAAGTTGGAAATGATATGAAGGCACACAATAACAACAAAGAAGTACAAGAGTTAAACAATAGTATTAGAAATATATTAGGGTTACATATTACAGCCAGTTAGTGGAAAGCAAGCAGAGCCCTCCATCACAATCTCAGCAGCAATTACAGAACCACACTTAAAACATAAGTAGCATATGGCACGGGTGTACCACATTACACCAACAAAAATGTCTATACATGTTGGAGTGGTTGTCAAATCAGAGCTACGCAGAGTTAATGTGACTATGTTTGAAGCAGTTTGGACTGTCATTTTCAATTACAAATCTCAAACACTAAAACAAACATTTCATGACAATCTAATTATTAGCTATTCTCTCTGGCTTTAATGTGCCCCTCCCCCCTAACGTGCTGTGACCACTACTGCTATTAGCAATATCTAATATGTTTATTATATGGTTCTGAAAAAAATAAATCAATACACTTAAATATATATTTGAAAACTCACTAACTTGCAGAATGTAATCAGAAGAATAATCAAGTAGGATTTCTTTATAGAAACTTGTTAATCTCCACCAAATACATTAATGCAAGATTTGTATAGTTCATCATATGCACAGTGTTATTATTGAAAAGTTACAATAGCAAGAAGGGCTAGCCACTGATAATTTTAAAAACATTCATAGTCTTGTCAAAGGAAGTGATTTTTTTAAAAGTATAGAAGCTATTTATCACAACTGTTCCCATAGTTAAGTTTCCTAAGGGAGTCCAAAATGAAATCAGTTGTGTAAGCCTATATGAATAAACTGGCTGTGGCAGTTTTCATTTTTAGCAAAGATTTTAATGCTTGTTTAAGACATAACCATCTTAATTACTTTACAGGATGGAGCCTTACAATATATATTTTAACCAAGGAAATTGACACCCACCACCAGTTATTGTGAAGGTTACTGCTAAGCTAGAGGGAATATTAATGTCTGGTGAACAGCTGTAGGTTTTGCTAATGAAAAGATCTTGGCATTTTAGTCAATATTGCTAAACCACTTGCTATGTATAATATACATTCTATATACAATGGATTTACATTGAATGTGTGTACTGGATGAGAGCATAATCTATCCATACCTATCTCATCTCTTTCTATTTTACTACTTACCTATGTTAGGAAAAATGGTCCTCAGTCTTTTTAATGCCCCTGCAAACATATTATTTCAAATTAATTTAAAACCCATTCGATCCAGGGTTTCCTGAAAGGCCTGGGTCTAATGGGTATTGGGCCTGTGTCATGATGCAGAAGCCAATTAAAGCCAAGCCCAAGTGTTAAAAGGGATAACACAAAGTTTATTGCACAATAAATGGGAATGGGACCTACAAAAAACTAGCCTAACCGGCAATACACCCACAAAAACCCAGGGAAAGCTCAGAAATCCCTGAAGAAGAAATCCAAAGTAAACTCAGGACGTCCTCTGTGATGACTTCTGAGGAATGAGCCAAATGCGTAGTCAGTAACCGGTCCAGAGTCGAAGGCAGGAGAATGATGGAGAAACGAGGAGACAATCCAAGTTCCACAGGAGCTAAATGTATAGGGAACACACACATCATAATCCCCATAAAACACATTGTCAACCTCCCTCCGTGTATACAATACCATTCTTGCAGCTTGAAACTCACAGAAAGTCCAGCGGAGTTCAAACCCCGCCACTAGGAATGCACGGCTTTAGCTGAACAGAAAACAGAACATTGAACCCCAAAACCACCCACCTTTCCCAACTGCAGCAGCAGCATCTCAGCCCAAAAAGGGTGGAGTAAAACCTGAACTCATGAATAAACACCTTTTGTGAGTCTCTCCAAGATCCCCAGCATCTTTCAAAACTTAGTGTATCCCAATCATTCTCTGAGTTTTCAGAAGGCCAGTCTTTATCACTATCAAACCCCAAGCAAGTATCACTACTAGTGTCTGCATTACACACATCCCGAACCTCCTGAACCAGAGTCCAATCCAACTCGGTATTACTCTCTTCTGACAAGAGTTTGCCTAAGAAAACTCTATGAAATTAATGTGGTCACCATAAGGATAGAAGTAACTTGAAAGTACATTATTTAAATTAATTAGGCTAGTAGTCACCATCACCTTTATTTCCATGGCTTACAAAATGCATGTGATGAAGTAGTTATGTGCTATGTAACGGAAAATCTCCATCTAACAATACACAGATATACAGCACAAATCTGTATAGGTATACCCAGAACTAAGAACTGAATATCATGTAGGTGTGCATAGGATTTCAGCCTTAATCTTTCAGATGCTTAGCTATATCTCTTCCCAGCAAGCTACAATTCTGATGTAGCTAAGCATGCAAGAAAATGATAAAGTTGTTTCTTTTACTGTAAATTGTGAAAAAAACATAAATAGAAACCACACTCTTGTGGGGTTACTTATTTGACCCCCATCACTGGTTTGTTTTAATCTCCTCCACACTTTAATCTTCTTCCTAGGATATAATTGGTATAATTCAAAGCCCCTTTATTTGCATAAATACTGTCAACAGTAGAAATAACCAGCTGTTCAGTCAAGGTTATCATTTATGAGAACAGGACTCACTAATGATTTGACAGTAATCCCAATATCAGCCAGAAAATGAGGATATAGGAGTCTCATCAATATTCCGATACAGCTGCAGCAGCTGAATGGACTGACTAATAAACCTTGTTAATATGTGTGGTACGATGACCTGCAGATTTCTAGATATTTTGAGGACCTTCCGATTTTTTTTGTTTCCCCTGCAAATTATAGCTTGAATGCCACAATGACAAAATACTACAGAAGCAAAAGGGATTGTAGTAGAAGCATTTAGTGGATGTAATAAACCTTGATTAACCAGTTCGACATGTTTCAATAACTGGAACATAAAGTAGCAATACATAGGTGTTTTTCCAATCACAGCTTCCCTAATCAATATGGCAGTAGTTGACTACACAGGTTCATTGGCTCCATGTGCTGTTACCTATTTATGTAGCCTCTTTGTTTAATTGGAATGACATGACAGAGGAGAGAGGGCAGAATTTGCCATTAAAATAGGGCATGTGAGAAGCACACACTTTATTGTAAGCTCACATTTCAGCTTTTGTCTGTTGTTTTGTTTTGTGCTTTTGATGAACCCTATATTCACTGTACAATGTGTGATAAAAGTTAATAGTACCTTATTTACCTTCTGATACCCTCCATTGCAATACACAGAGTGTTGCAAGTTACATTTTTCAGTACAATTGAGAGATCCTGAAAGTTTATCATCAATATATGAGTTGAAAGTTCATAATTGACTATTCTCATATTAACTGCAATGGGAAGACTTGACCTTGCTCATACAAGCTATGCCAGCTATGAAAATCTATTTGAGCACCTTGTCATTGCATGTTCCATCTAGTGTCGTCAAAATGGGACACTCAAGAAGAGGAAATCCATGCCCTTGATCTTGCTTGTCATGCGGGTGCCCTGTTCTGAAATCAGCAGATGCAACAGGCGATGGTCAGGAGCTCTGATGGTGCTCCATGGCCAGCAAGGAGTGATGATGGTATCCCTGGATTGAAATATCCCTTTCCATGTTGTGGCAGTGTCTAAAACATATACCTAATCCATTTTACTAGTCAACCATGAAGTTTCAGGATATCCCTCAGTTTCCATCAAATGCGCCAGTTTTGGCGAGTCCAGATTTTGTGGGCAATGTATAAAACGACTAAGAATTGACAGTTGGCTGTTCTTATGTTAGATTGCATTTTTACAATTATACCTATTTAAAGCATACACTGTTGTTTTAGAGTAACACGGTCTCCTGCCCAGAGGACTACACCTCACTTTACTGATTAATTGTTGCCACTTTATCTTTAGAAGTTTTATGTATAATGCAGAAGAGAAGGTAAAGGTTTTGTTACCTTAATTGAAACATCTTTAAATTGCTGCCCCCTTTGCTTGATGAACAATTGAAAGCTATTCCAGAATCTCCCATCAAATCTGTCAGTATGATAGGACAAAAAATGTTCACTATGTGTTTCATGCACCGAGGAAACACACACACACGCATGAACAATAGCAAACTACTAGCTAGCATTTGTATTTGTAGGAGAAAGACAAAAACAACCAATCTTTTTGTTCCAGTGCTTGTCATTACAGCTCAGAAGAATCTAAACCTTGAAGTTATTGTTATAGGGTGATGGATGTGTTGCTGAGATTATGCAGACAGTAAATAAGACAATATATCATTTCAGTTGTTTTTTCCAATTTACATAGTAGTGGTGCTTAAGATAAGGATCACATATTAGTTTCCTCCTAAATCTATATTTTGTTTCTGAAACATGCTGACACTGAAGAAAACAAAAAACTTTAGCACTAGAAAAAATTGAGATTATTCAGGAATAGATTCTGAAATAGAATGCAAGCTCATTAGGTCTTGTCCTCTTTGACTTGCCTCCATTTCCTTCTCTCTCCTCATTTTGCAGCATTCAGTTGTGATCAACCCCAGACAGTCTTCTTAGAAATCATTAGGGTCTATGGAGTCAGTAGCCACGTTCATGCCAATCCCTTCTCCAGTTTTAGCAAAACCCCATTCTGTTATTGCCAGGGGAATTCTTTCCATGCACCATTGCACCAGTAGCACCTTAAATAAAAACCCACAATTCCAGCAACCTGCCACTAGTTGATGTCAGGCCAAATAACTTATGAAAGCTTTTGGACATTCACTAAAATCCTGTGTCATTACTCAACTCTTTATATTGAAGCTGTGTAGGTGATTCACTCAAATGCATGAACTTGATCTATGTTATATTGCTAAAATTGTTTTACAAACTAAATTAGACTCAGTAGCTATCTTACACATCTGGAAATGCATGCTTAGAATTTAATCTAGGATTCTGAGATCTCGGGGCTCGACCCCACTTCTCCAGGTCTCAGGGTCACAGGGAGGAATCTCAGAGCAAGAACACTATCCTGAAATGAAAACTTTTTTCAGTGTTCAGGTGTCTTCTGTAGTTACAGAGTGTACACTACTTCCAAGCAGCTGCTGTAGCCTCTCCAGATATTTCCTCCCCTCCTCTTCATCATTTATCTCATTTCTTATACTTGAGTTTTTTATTTGAATAACATACCCTAAGCACCTATGGCCCTACCCGACTCCAAATAGAGGAAAGTGGGGAAAGGATGTGAGGTGCTGGCCATCACAGAATATGGGTCTTGATGGAAGGGAGTGGAATAAGATGATTCCTTCCACTCCCCCCCACACACACACACACACAATTCATGGGATGAGGTCCTATGTTTATTACCTCATAAGGTGACTTTCTGCAGCATAATTATCTCAGCCTCTATCCTTTGTATGACTTGATTTTCAGCTTTAGGAGTAAGACAGATTATAAATAATGGAATAGAACTAAGGAGGGGGCATAATAGCATCCACCATTTATTGTAAGGACTACAAGTTAATATATGTAAACAGCTCTTAACACGGAAGTGTTATATAAGTTTTAAATAGTATTATTTAGTGCCCATATGTTGTGAGCCAGAAAACATGTTTCTAGCAACACTGCAAAACTGATTTATTGCACACAAAGATGTGTTTAAACAAAGGTGCTTATGTGTTTAAGTTAATCAGGAAATGTATTTATCACAAAGATGTAGTGAGTATCCTTATATGCACTGTATTTTCCCCATTGGGATAATTAGAGCAAGGCTTTCACAGTGTATGAAGTCCTCCATCACTGTCTGTTCCAGTATTTACAATCATAGGTTGATTTTCTGCTTATATTTGGTTTGTATCTTTAACAGTACTTGTGCTAAATAGCTTTTCAGTGAATTGTCTTCCATTTTTCTTTTTATTTCTGGAGAGGCAACAGGTCCAATTTTTACAGTTCTAATCCCCACTTGCATTCTTAATCCATTTGACTAGTGTACAATTGGCCATCTGTCCAGGTACTAAAACTTGGAATGTGGCTCAGTGCTGCATTTGATATGGCATGGATGCTTTTGCAAATATTATTCTGTCATTTTCTAAATCATAATGAGAGCAGTCCACCTGCCATAATGAACTTTGTGAAATATATCTTCTAATGAGCTGCCATACAACAGCAACCATTCCTGATAACTCTGTAGCACAACAGGAAAACCACCACTATCCTTTCTAAAAGAAAACAATACAGTCTCCTCGAGTGCTGTTTTCTTCAGCATCTTAAACTGGAAGGTTCATCAGCAGAAAATTGAATTATGTAACTGAGACAAAGAGCCACAATTCAAACAAAAATTGTGGACATAAATTTGGTTCTGCTTTTAAAGAAAGCTCACTTGTACTAGTCACAATTTCTAAGTTGAACATGCTCCACAGCATTATTATGAGGCTAAAATGGAGTTAAGGAGAATTATGCAAGCAACCCTAATTTATTTGAAAGAAATGTGGGACTGTCAAGTAAGAAATATAAATGCCCCCTATCATATATTGCCCTATTGCCATTGAGATCTTCATTCCAGTAACATCTAGAGGGCCACGATTTCCCCAAAAATTCTACAGAAGGGGTGCCTTTGGGCATGTTTCCTGTCAGATACGTAATTAAGATTCCTCAGTTCTCTTTTTTCCCTGGAATTAGTTGTCTTTATGTGACTCTAAAGAAAGGAGTTTGGCCTCATATTGAAAGCCCCAATTCATTTTAAGGGAAGACCAAGATGGCAATGTAAGAGATTTACTACAGAAACAAACACTTACTCTAGTTAACATGCTAAGTATTATTTCCAGGATTTACTACTAAATGCTTGTTGCTGTGTTGGAGGCCATTTTGCCCTGCTGAGAAGTTTTTGGTAAAATATTGCTATGAGAATTAAACAATTACTCTGCATTAGTACAAATATGTGTGTGTGTGTGTGTATAGACACACATACATATATACATATACATTAGTATTCATAAGATTACTGTAGAACATGTGTGAAAAGGTGTATGTGTATATGTGTGTGTGTATACATTTCCCTTCCCACACATGTTCTACAGTAATCTTATGAGTTGCATTAATGGTTTATTGTCCATTGTGAATTCTGCTGTGCTTTCTGCTACCGGACTTGCCTATCTCAGATCTGCCTTCTTAGTCATCAACACTCTTGTAGAAAGCATGGGATGAGTCCATCCTGAATCTTCGTTCATGAAGAAAAGCCAAGAGAGAGAGAAGAGAATTGTAGTCCAGTGAATAATATGGAAGCAGAAGTCTCATAAAGGCTATCTTATCTTCTTTAGAAAAAAAAAAGGAAAATGGTAACACTATATTGCTATAATAATGAAGAGATTACTTAATGCATTTATCTATCAATCTACCATTCATCTAGTCATCTACCCACCCATCCACTGGGTCTTTTTATACCATAGAGATTAGATACTAGATATATTAATGTGTCATGGGGATGTAAATTTGGATTGAACTTTTCAGATAAGGACACTAAGAAGGGATAGGGTATGCATTTATTTTGACCAAGTTTTCTTATGAAGTTTGATAAGATAAGGCAACTGGACTCGGGCACAGTGGAATCATGTTTGTTTTTTTACCATGTCAGGAACGACTTGAGAAACTGCAAGTCAGTTCTGGTGTAAGAAAATTTGGCATCTGCAAGGACTTTGCCCAGGGGATGCCCTGATTTCTTATCGTCCTGTGAGAGGCTTGTTTCATGTCCTCGCAGAAGCTGGAGCTAACAGATGGGAGCTCACCCCTCTCCCCGGATTTGAACCACTGACCTTTCAGCCTCAGTCCTACGCCACTGTGAGCTCCTAGTGGAAGCATGTTAATATGTGTTCGTTATATTATACTACTATAGTAATCGGAAAATATTTTAGTTTTTCTTTCTCCAGCACTCAAATTTTGTAAATTTTGAAAAAACCCAAAATAATTTACACTGATAATTTTCACTGCTGTTCTATTCTGCTTTGGTCAGCCCTCACTGACCAAAGCAGGTCCCAGCCAGTTTACCAGCTGTTAGGATTTATGGAAGTTGGAAGCCAAAACATTGGGGGACCCACAGGTTGAGAACCACTGTAGGGTGTGTTGAGGTCTTTGTACTAGTCTGAAACAATCAAAATGCGAATTGCGCTTTCTGCATCTTGTTCATTTATTCAGTTGCTTCTGATTCTTCGTGACCTCATGAACCATCCCACGCCAGAGCTCCCTGTCAGCCGTCACCTCCCCCAGCTCCTTCAGAGTCAAGCCAGTCACTTCAAGGATACCATCCATCCATCTTGCCCTTGGTTGGCCCCTCTTCCTTTTTCCTTCCATTTTCCCCAGCATAATTGTCTTCTCTAATTGCCTTCTGCAGCTACTAAACTAAAAAAGGGAAATAGAAGAAGTTTTGCAGACATCTTCAGTCTTTGATAGGAATTACATGATTAAGCTTACAATAATGTGACACTGGACATCTTCCCTTTTATTTTAATACCTTTTGTCTATTGTATTGACTACACCTATTGAGGTAGTATCAAGTAGTTTAAACTTGATAAATGTGCATCCTTTGTTTCACATTATGGTTGTATATTCTGTTTTTCATTGTGGTTAGGCATTCCTGTGTTTTCCATCATGTACTATCCATTGAGGAATGCAATGACACCTCATCATTGAGATATTATCCAGGGTAAGTATATTATAGTGGTTTGAGTCCTGGATTAGGACATAGGAGAACCATGGTTTGAATCCCATCTCAGGCATAGGAAACCAATGGGTGACCCTGGGCAAGTCATGGACTCAGAGGAAGGCAAAATCTCCCCCCTTTGAACAACTTAAGCTCACCATAAGTCAGAAGTTATTTGAAGACATACAGCCATAACCTGAAAAATGTTTAATTCTGCATTTGTGTTGCATAGTGCTGTGATTGTGAGATGTAGAAAGTGTTTAATATGTTATTGTGTCAAACCATTTATTTTATTTATTTATCTGCAGTATTTATATTCCGCCCTTCTCACTCTGCAGGGGACTCAGGGTGGATTACAATGTACATATACAGACAAACATTCAATGCCATAGACACACAGCATATATAGACAGACACGCAGAAGCAATTTAACATTCCAGCTTCTGGCCACCAGGGGGAGCTGTCACATTCCTTCATTCTTTGCATACTTCCTGGAGATTTTATGGCCTCGTAGATCAGTTAAATTAGCCTCCCCACAAAGTGGTACCTAAATTTCCTACTTGACAGTTGCAACTGTCTTTCAGGTTGCAAAGGTCAACAACAAGCTACACAATTTGGTTGACAGCTCACCCCAACCCGGGCAGGCTTCAAACTCATGACCTTCTGGCCAGTAGAGATCGTATGCAGCTGATTCCCAGCCAGTTGCACCACAGTCCTGTTGCAACTATAGATCTATACTTCATAGAAAGGAAAATAGTTGGCCACCTTTCGTAAATGCTTCTGTCCTGTATATTAGAAGAAATGGTTTTATTACAAACAACAAAACTTCAATCTCTACATAAATACTGTCAGTGAGCAGAAAGTGTTATAATAATGACAATTGCATAACTGCAAGGTAGATACCTCTTTATATGTTGGTACTGGCTTGACATTTTGCATATATCTGCACAGAGCTGCAAAACAACTTGGATTTTTTTTACACTAGAGCGGCTGTTTTCTTTCTTTTTTTTGTTTGTTATGCAGTCTGGTTTGATTCATTGCTACTTGACCTAGGATCTGCAGTCTGGTTTGCTTCATGGTTGCTTACTAATTCAGTGTCAGAGCTCTTTGTTTCTCTTCTTGCTTTTAAACAGAATTTGGCTTTAGAAAAAAAGAAACCCTGGAATATCTTTAGGCACACAGTTGAGGGAGATGGAATATTATGGCCACATTTCAGTTAGGGGCATCTGCATGCGTAAGAATCCCTTACATGTACAGATATACACGTGCTGCAAATACTGGTATTGCAAAGCCTCCTCAATTTACTTTAATACCCAGAAACCACCTCACCTCCATGTTTCACAGTGAGCAGGCATGTTTACTGAAAGCCTCACAACAGTCCTCCCAGCAGTTGTACAGAAGTTCTGAGCAATCCAAAGCACTCATGCAGCTACTATTTATTAAAGCCATTTCAAATGCCAGTTGTAAGATTATCACAATCCAATAAACCCTTAATAATCTAAATCTTAGTTATTGTATATCATATTACATTGTAATTGGGTTTTTCAAAACTGTTTATATGCAGCTTTGAGAGCTTTTGGCATTGCATGCCTCAATTAGCTGCTTTGAAGGGTTACAATAAATAAACAATATCCTGGGTTCACTTAGATTTGTAATGAAGTGGATAGGATGTACCAACAGCCAGCATTATCCCTCATCTGAGCACTAAATCTGCAGCAAACAGCTCAGTCATTCACAGCCTTCATTTTAGGCTGCACTCCTGTGTGCAGTAAGGTTGCTTATTGACTTCCTGACTTCAATCTCAAAGTGTTCCAAGTAATACAACCTTTGGGGCTCTGTACCTGCAACTGCACCATCTGGTTACACTAGAGGCAGCCTTGGAAATATCTGCTTGTATCTCAAAAAGCATACCATTGCCAATCTGCTTCGGGTATTAGAAAGAGCACTTGTGCTATAGAAGAAATAAGGTTGTTAATAGCCTAGCTGGATGACATTAAGACTTAACAGCAGAGCTTTAGGGCTCTTCTCTGACTCTTAATGACATTTAATTTATCTCTAGTGAGCTCTTATTCATGACCAGCCCAGATTTGTTTACCCCATTTTGAGAGGCAAGAAAGCAGTAATGGGACCCCATCAGTGAAGAAGCTGGCATACTTAGTAAACATTTCCATAAATGTTCACATTTAATATTGGAACTAGTTAAGACTTGGCACAGCAGATAAGGTGTGAAGATCTTGTTGGTCCAGGTCTGTTTTGAAAATTTTATGTGGATCTCCCTTCTCTTCATTATAGCTGTGTTTGCTTGAAGAATGTCTCAGTCATCTTCTCTTTGCACACAAAAAATTTGGTACAAAATGTTGTGAGGCATATAATGTATGTTGAGAAACATATTAAACTCTCTTTCTTCCTACATATATTATACTCATCTAACTACCACCTTCTCTTCATCTGCTATGTAATATCCCTTTTCATTTTCTAATTATAACACATTTTACTGATGATCTCTGCAAATTATGTCCCCCAAACCCTTCATGAAGAGTAGCTTCATTGTTTAATTTAATCAAACTCATTAAACCTATTGCAATGTTATTTTGCCCGGCTTTTATTTTCTTTCCTCCCCCTCCTTATATATTAACTAATATCTTAGTTATGTGACAAAGACCATGTTAATTTTCATACTGTATCAATATCTGGACAAGTAATAATTAAAGACTGCAAATTCAACATAACCCAGTGCTCTAAGGCATTTGAATTTCTCTCAGAGAAACCTTCATCAGCTATCTACTCTTTGAGGTTAGGAAACTTTCGAGTTTCCAGGTAAATTTTTCATGAACAATTTTCTTGTAAGTCATGAGTCATTGCTCCATGCTGAGCAAGAAATCTTTTCTATAATTATCTAGCTAATTGTGGCCATGTTCATGCTGGTACTGGGTTCTCCACTGTTTCATAAGGCATGACAGAAGAGATTCACATCTTTGTAGGATTTCCCATTTGACAGTGTAAAAACATTTGTTTTACTTAGGTCAGACATCAATGAGTAATGAAGCAGATCTGATTCATGGAGCACTTTTCAGGAAGCAAGTGCTTTGGGCAACAACACTGTGCATATGTTTTCAATGTGTTCTACACACCTCTATTATTAGACAATTCACCCTTCTTCTCTACTGCCCCAGGCCGGGAACAAGATTTCTGCATCACCAACACTGCAAATCCAAAATGTTCCAGCCCATTTACTTTTGAAACATTGGGAAGATAAAATAAATTGTCTGAAAATATACAAGACTGCCAAAGAAGATCTATTTATTTTTTCTGTGACTGTTGTTATTCAGCATTGCCTTTGGTGATCTGGCTCCCCAATATTTACAGGCAGACATTTCTGGCAGTCACACATGCAATCAGCTACTGAATGTTGTAGGAGTAGATGGTTCTTTATCATTTAAAAAATATTTTCAAATACGGTACTAATTATATAAAAGAAAGGGAAAACACAAAAAGGATAAAAACTCAGTTAAAAAAGAAAAAAGAAAGAAACACAAAACAAATAATAAGAATTACTTCCAGTCTTATTCACACCAATTAATGCTATATTAATCCATTAAAACATTACAGTACTTCCCTAGTATATTGCTTCAAAACCCTCCTTTCGATGGAATAATTCTTTTGGTAATCAAACTCAGAGTTCAGTTGATAATACAAAATGGAAAACCATCTAGAAGTTGTCCTGCTGAACGCTTTAAACATTATACCACCCAAATGCCCATAGAAAATCATATTTAATAATCTAGAGCTAATGTGGTCTAACAAATGCTATTTTGTGAATCAGCACCTCAAATAACCCCAGGAACAGGCTTAAAAACAAAGACACCAAGGCACCACATGGAACAGCTCCGCTTGGGGGGAGGGAGGAGGGGAAGCAGCAGCAGTCAAGAGGCTTCTTGTTGCACCTTTTGTCAGGTCAGCCTCTCCCCTCCCAACATCCCCATTGCCTTGGCACTATGGGAACCAGTCACTCTTATTACAACGGTGTAATAATAATGAGACCGTGGACCATATTTTAGTTCTTGGGGACCACTAGTGGTCCACGGACCACAGGTTGGGAACCACTGATCTAGCAAAACATGAATTATACTTCCCTCTCTCCTTTAATTTCCTTTCTTCTTCCTATACAGCCTTTTAAATAATGATATGACTTCTGCATGTAGAAATCATTTTCGGCAATTAATGTTAATTACAAAAACCAATTTTCTTTATTTTATTTACCTTTTATTTAAAATTGAGATCACAACCAAACCACAACCTTTGGGGGTCTACACCGTCCCAGGGGGTGGGGGAAAATTTTTCATATAAAATATGTCTGTCCTTTTTACTGTTTCTTTGTTTTTTAACTTTACCAAGAAACCCAAAATACACTAAACATCTAGGTTCTCCCCCCAGAAACTTTTCCACGTGTCCTAAATCCTGTGTGTTTCTCTTCTTCTGACACTTCAGCCATCATCCCTGCACTCTGCCTAGGTATTTTATTCAAACTATTCCAGGTTACCATCATCCTCCCTATTTAGCTGAAAAGCTTCTGCTGGGGGAATGTTCTCATTTTCCAAATCTGGTTCTCTAGCTTTCTCTTTCTTCAGATATCTACCGTAATTGAATTTTCCACATCTATGTGATTAATCAAATTTTATCTGCAACTATGTCCTATTTTGAAATAGAAAACAGGCCATAGTTCTTTGAGAGCACCTTATATTTTTCCCCATATTATTTGTCAAATCTGCCCTTGCCTCTTGATCTGGTGACTGCTTTTTCTTCTGCTTTCCAAAATCCTGGAGTACAAAGGTTTAACTCCTTTGAGAATAAAGAAGCAAGCTGTATTGATGCTCTCTTCCTCCCTGATGTACTTTTACTCTGCATCACTTTTAAAGCTCTCTCTCTCTCTCTCTCTCTCTCTCTGTGTGTGTGTGTGTGTGTGTAGTTTGAAAACTAGAAGGAGTGCTTTAGATTACAGGCTTAAAAAAACAGGGACAAATTATTTTGCCTTTTGATGCTCTTTATAGTGCTGTATTCTCGTGCTGTATTTCTGTCCTATAATTAATTTAAATAATAATAGTTCCAGTAGTAGATAAGTAAACCGCACAGAAACTTCTAAGAGTTTAATGGCTTTTTAAAGCTCATCAAAATTGGTATTATTCTTCAACAGATATCAGAAAAGTTTGTTAATGGAGGGTTTTTTGGTATGATTACCAGAGGGGAAGTTCTCTTTTAATTCCTTACATTTCTATAATGAGTTTGTTTATTTTTAGACATGAGGACTGGGTTTGGGAAAATCATGAGTCAAAACTGCAAGCTGTACAATTTTCCACTCACTGATAATTATGCTTTTCAGGGATTTATATTGAAGTTTGAAAAGATTCTCCATTATGATGTGATTTGAGAGCTTATTGCGGGAGAACAGCTAATTGTACTCCCTTAAATTATACTTACCATATGAACAATAGTTGGAAATGCTTTCTGTCACATTTTAGTTGATCCAAAACTTGTTTCTGAATAGGACTGAATCATGTCCTAATCACAGAAGAAAGAAAGAGGGAAATGCAATTTAAAACATTTTAAGTGTTAAGGAAAAAAACATAGTGATATTGTAGATACCAGATTTTTTTAATGAAAAATATTTGTTTATAAATATTTGATGTTCTATCATCTATTGTCACACCTCAAGGGCCTCAGGCATCAGTTTTGCATGAGCAGAACTTCAGCCATGACGGCTGCAAGGTACTTTCCAGCCAGCTTGCTTCACTCCAGAGCTTCCCCCTGGGCCCCTCTGCCTTTCCCGTGTGAAACTGGTCTTGAATGCATAACATGGCTAGGCCAAGGTTATTCAAACAAACCTCCCTGATAAGTGGAGCGCCTCGGAAGATGCTCGAGTCTGACTCCCTTTTGGCTAGCTGCAAGTTGCTAACGAGCAATGCATTCCAGAGAGACTGAGGTAGCAAAACATATAGACAATCATCCATCATGGAACTTTGACACTTGACATACTTACATCAAAGCCAGAGAACCCTATAACTGCCCAGAGATGCCCGTTGGGGGTATCTCGTACCAACATCGCATTTGGAGGATGCTTCTGTGAGAGAGGCCGCTTTGGGCCTTCCAGAAGCCGTGCCAGCCCGCCAACACCGGGCTGCCTTGATCCTGCTCTTTGCCACGTCCCTGTGTTGATCCTGGGTTGTCCCTGCAAAGACTTTCAAGCTACTGGACTTTATTACCTCTGAGAGAACTTTCTCTGCCATTGTAAACTGGTTGGGAGCCTTCAAGAGACTTTCCTTGCATCCGGCTTGTTCCTGTTCCCATCCGCTTGGATTCCTGTTGCTGCGGGATTATATGCTCACCGCTGACTCCTGTTAATTGCTGCTATTTGGAGGCTCTATAGTATTGCCTCCAAACACTTTCCTATACCTTTTTATTCACAATAAAACCTGTTGTACCTCAGCTGCTGTGTGGTTTATCCAGGGAGGTCAGGTCCCAAGGCCCCAGAGGGCGACATCTATCTTAATCCCCTTCTACACTATCCTATATCCCAGGATCTGATCTCAATTTATCTGCTTTGAACTCGATTATAGGAGTTCCACTGCCAGATAATCTGGGATGAGATCCTGGGATATTGGTCAGTGTAGAAGGGGGGTTACAAAGCTAGTTAAACTGTTTGTCCAGGTCTGTAGCTTTCTGGTGAAGAAATTAACTCAGAAAAAAAGTGGGAAGGCTTTATTTCAAAAGCATACATTAGGATACAAAACAAAATTCCAACTGACAGTTTATTTTCCCCATGCCTTTTATCTCTCACCCTGGCCCTTCCCTTTCATTGCTTCCATTTCCATGGAAACCCTCTCCCTTGTTTCAAATATACACGGGGCAGATCTAAGGCATGGCCTGATTGCCTGGCATTACACACAACCAGGAAATAACACTGTTTTATTTGTTTGTTTGTCAATACAGTCTAGTTTTTTTATTACTATTTGGTTATGGAGCAGTTTCTGAGTTAAGCATTAGATTCCATATGCAATGTGTACTGTGGCTTTTACCTTCCAACCCCCGAAATAATGAGACAGACATCAATAATTAGATTCAAATTTGGGCAACCTTTATTTAAAGTTACCTTATTAACTTTAACCTAACTGAACTTAGGTGTAAAGGGAACATGGTGTGGCCAGGCAGAGGTAGCGACCACGAGTGGTCGACCCCTTGACTACACTGTGAGACTCCCCTGAGTCCCCTATATCACAGAACTGGGCAAACCCCTAAGAAAACGCAGGAAACACTTCTCTGAAATACCATATTCTCAAATTTCTGAGCCAATGGTATCCCCCTCACCCTTCAACTGCCGTCCAGGTGAGTGTATTTGTGCATCGGCCCAAACAACTTTGAGGAGAGCATGAGTGTATATGGAGCAATTGGATTTCCCTAAACTATTTATGCTGGCCTATTTAAACAACCACAAAAGAACTGTGATGTGGAAGTAAATAATTAAGCTGAACGGTGTGAAAGTAATATGCTAATATTCGCATAGGCTGTCCCACAATAATCACTGTTAAGCAATCATATACCACACAGTTATGTCTTTAAACATGTAATATAGTCTAAAACATGTACAATATAAACTCCAGGTTGAATATAGACATTACAGGGTACAATACCACTTCAGTCCCATTCTGTTAAAGTAACCCAGTCGACTGGCACGCTTCTGAGGAGCTGAATGGCAAATGTCTCAAGAGGCGGGGTTTTCAAGGATGAGTGGCTGGGAAGTCTGTAATCTGAGAAGGGTGTTTGTGGAGAAGAAGTGCGGGGAAACAAGCATTCACACACGAAACAGAGGAGCGACGCTAGACGAACGAAGGGGATTTCCCAAGTTGCAAGTGGCTGCGGAGAAGGACGTGGGCGCCTCTCTCTGTGGGGCAAGCCCAGCGTAGTTTGCTGTCGTCAGCGGAAGCTCCGAGAGTGGGAAAATTCCCAGGACAGCTGCGGGGAGGACAGGAATAGGTGTTTCCCCGCAGTGAAGCCGAAGATCAACAGCCAAACCAAGCCGACATCGCAGTTCTTTTGTGATTGTTTACCAGCCCGCTAGTGGTTTTTCATTACTATTTAAACAACCGCCATCCCAGCTAGCCCCTAATAACAATATAGAGTAGGCAAAAAAACAACCCCTAGAACATAGGGGGGGGGATTCCTACCCAACCCCTAATGCGACCACTATACTGTCAAACTGGGCGGGAGTGGTGGGTCACTGTCCAGTTGCCAGCTTCCGCCCATTCCTCTGACTCTGTGTTAAAATTGTCACTTAGGCAACCAATGTGCTTCTGATGTTTTTAGTATTATTTTTGTTATTTTTATGGTTATAGCATTGTTTTACCTTTGAGTGTTGCCCACCCACTGTGCAGGCAGAGAAAAATGCATTATTAAATAAATAAATAAATAAACTTTGGGTCAGTTTTCTAAATGAACAGGCAACCAATGCCAGAATGAACACATAAGACATTATTTCTTATCTGAACTTCACATAATACTCTTATCTGCTTCTCTCATTGCATAGCCTAACCTTAAATAGCATATGGAAACTCTGTTTTTCTATTTACGTTCATAGCATTTAGCAATGATGGACATTTTGCATGATTGATTAATATGTGTTAGCTTACTCGAGAATACACACAAAAGAAAGAAAAATGGAATGGAGGAATAATCTAATAGATATATGGGAAAGACTTGTGCCAGAACATCTTTTGGTTCTGACTGTCAAAGACTAGTGCATTTGTACAGAATCATTATCAGTTTCAGTTTGTTTCATTTATAAGACCCATTTATGTTTTTGAGCACCTCTCCCAAAAATGGGTGCCTTTCTGAATGAACTTTTCTGTCCAAGGTCTGAAAAAAAATTCAGCCCATTAGCAGCAAAGTGCCAGCACCCACAGCTGAGCACTGATCTTGGTGCTCCGTGTTCGTCAGTAGGCCTTGCCAGGGCCTGCAGCCGAGCGATAAAAATCAGCCGACCAAATGGTTACAGTTCCCACTTACCTTTTTTATTATTATTAATTATGAATTTTATTGTTTAAAAACATAACAAAACATACAAACATTTGACACTACAGCCCACATCGGGCAGTCACGGGGAGGGGGAAGGGGTAGGGGTGGGGGCGAGGAGTGGAGACATTGGGATGGGGTTGACATACCAACTCACTATACAATCCTACATTTAAAAAAAAAACAGACAAAGGGTTGACTTCACCCACAAGAAAGCGGTCTCCGTTCAGATCTTGTCCCATAACATATACTCAAATTTTTATATCCAGTAACCCTTTAGCTCGATCTTCATATTTTTTTACATAGTTAATCAGCGGTTTCCACGTCCTTTCAAATATCCTATTTGGGCCACATCTCAGCAGGGCGGATAGTTTATCCATTTCCGCTATGTCCATTAGTTTGTGTATCGTCTCTTCCAAGTCCGGTATTTTGGTTTCCTTCCAGTACCTAGCAAGACTAATCCTGGCGGCCGTCGCGATAAACGTTAGCAGTCTTCCTAGGTCTTTCCCCAAGTCCTTTTGGTCTAAAATATTCAAAAGGAATAGTTCAGGCTTAAACTTAATCCTTAGCCCCGTTACATCCTCCATGAATTTGTGGACTTTTTTCCAGTATCTTTTCACCTCCGCACATGTCCACCAGACGTGGTAATATGTACCTTTCGTACTCTGACATTTCCAGCAACAATCTGTCCCCGTTTTATAAATCTTATTTAAAGTATCTGGAGTCAGGTACCATCTATAGGCCATTTTAATTAAGTTTTCTCTTAATATATAGGAGCATGTATAGCTAGCATTGTTGGCCCAAGTTTTCTCCCACTTTTCCTGGCTGATTGTGTAGCCTAAGTTTTTGTTCCACTTTTCCCTATACTCTATTGGGGGGTTTTCCGCATGTTTGTTTCTAATAATCAATTTATATAATTTACTGACACACTTGTTCGGTGCCTGCAATAATATTTTCCCACCTACCGTGGGATTGTCTTCCCATCCTGTTTCTTTATCTAACATATATCTAGCTCTTAGCTGATTATACTGGAGCCATCCCATGTTGTATTCTTTAATTTCCTCCTGTGATTTTAAGTTGTACCTATTCCTTTCTTTTTTCAATAGTACCGTATACCTTAGAATACACTCTTTTTTGTACTGCCCGATTGCGAATGCCTCAGTGGGAGATGCCCAGAGCGGCAGTTTGGTACATATCATCTCTTTGTGTTTCAACCAGACTTTCAGCAACGGCGCCCTTATTATATGGTTCTTAAAATTATTGTCATTTTTAATTTTATTATATAGCAGGTACGCGTGCCATCCGTTCTTATTATCCCACCCTTCTACATTGAGCAGTTCGCTATCCTTTAATTCTAGCCAAGGCTTAATATTTTCTAGGCAATTGGCCTCATAGTAACTCGGGAGGTCCGGAAAGCCACATCCACCTTGTTGTAAGGGTAATTGAAGGTATTTTAACTTAAATCTAGGCTTTTTCCCCTTCCATACGAAGGAGGCTAGTTCGGATTGCCATTTCTTTAATATTGTCATATTTTTTAAGATTGGTAAGACCTGAAACATAAAATTTAACTTAGGGAAGACCTTCATTTTAATCAGCGAGACTCTGCCCATTATAGAGAGGTCTAAATTTTTCCCGCTATTGAGCTTCTCTTTATTTCTCTCCAGCATTTTTCGTAGTTATTTTTTGTTAGCTGGCAATTTCTGGCGGTTATCTCTACTCCTAGATATCTTACTTTTTTCCCCAGTGGGATACCGAATCTTTTCTGAAGAGTCATTCCCTCTATAGTATCTATATTCTTAATTAACAATTGTGATTTCTCCCTATTTAACTTAAAACCTGCTACCTCCCCGAACGCTTCTATTGTTTTTAGCCATATCTCTAGATTCTCCGCCGGGTCTCTGATTGTGCAAGCCAAATCGTCGGCGAACGCTAGAATCTTATATGTTTTGTTGTTAACACTTATCCCTTTTAAGTCTTTATTTTTCTGAATACTTCTTAATAGTATTTCCAGGACAAAATTGAAGATAAGTGGGGATAACGGGCATCCCTGCCTTGTACCTCGCTCTATTTTAATATAACTAGATTTCTGACCGTTTGTGCTAATAAAGGCCTGTTGGGATTTGTAGATTGCGCTAATCGCTGCCGAAAATTTATAACCCATGTCTAGCTCGGATAGGAGATTTTCTATCATGCCCCAATTTATTCGGTCGAACGCTTTTTTGGCGTCCAGGAAGAGTATCGCCGCTTTTTTATCAATGTTTTTATCTAGAAACTCGATCACATTGAGTATCAATCTAATATTCCTTTTCATTGATCTTTTTGGGAGAAAACCTGCTTGGGATTGTGATATCCATTTATTTAAAAATCTTTGAAATCTCGTCGCCCAGATCTTTGCATAAATTTTATAATCTATATTCAGAAGCGATATCGGCCTATAATTTTCTACTTTATCAGCTTCCTTCTGTTCTTTCTGAATCACCACTATTTCCGCTTCCTTCCAGGTGTTCGGTAATTCCCCTGTCCTAATTATTTCGTCCATCACTTTTTTCAAATATGGGGCTAGTTCTACTCTCAATACTTTATAGTAGGTATCCGAGAATCCATCAGGTCCTGGGGATTTCCCATGTTTTAATCCATCTATTGCTTCGTATATTTCTTCAATTGTTATCTCCCTATTTAGGTTCTCCCGCTCTTCTTCTGAGATGGGCGGCAGCTTCCCACTTACCTTTTGTTTCACCAATTTTTTGGGAGGGGAGGGGGGTTGTACCATTTCATGCCATCTGAATGAACAGTATGAAATGAAAACACAAAAGAAACAAATGAGACAAATACAGGGCCCATGACTATCAGAGACTGGTTCGGAGAACCTATAGCAGGCTGCAACCAACATATGCCTTTTTGATACAAGTTGTGCAAACAGCGCTTTTAACCAAGTTCCACAAAAAGTATTACAAGAGGATGGATGGCACGATAGATGCCACTTTGACAGATGTGACTTAGCTGGAATGAGAAGGCATTAGGTTGGCACCTCCTTGTCGTGGGTGAGAGGCTTGCGTACCCTAATGAAGTTGTGAGCTATGCTGGCGGTGGTGTAATAGCCACTGGTAGGGCCTCCCATGCCAGTCAGGTCACAACCGAGGGGTCTGACAAAGAGCGTCAATGGGCAGGATGGGATCTCTAGCCTTTTGGCAACCATCCTAGGAGGAGGAAAACTCTAATTTCAAACCCAGGCACATGGTGATCATTTAACCCTGTAAGATCAACCATATAAGAGAAGGAAACTCAAACCAAACCTACGACCTGAGGATCTCGCTGCCACCATCCCAGCTTGCTAGGCCCCGGCAGATGAACCTTTGGTTTAAAGGGTGAAACCAGTTCTGTGCACACTGCGCTCCACCAGAAAAATCCATTGCACAGGCTCGAAGGACACACCCAACCTCCGAATCATCAACACACTTATAGAAAACGTGGGATGAGTCCTTCCTGAATCTTCGTTCACGAAGTAAAGCCAAGAGAAGATGTCACCATAGCAACTAGGGGGCAGTGTAGAGAGAAAGAAGTGGGAAGTAGAATGGTACTTACTTACTGCCCCCACCATCAAGTGGGAGCCTCTGGGTGCAACATGGTCCATTGCTCATTGCCTGGAAAAATGTCAGCAAGAAAGGGAGCATGGGGAAATTTTCATTCTTCCTCCTCCCATGTCCTAGAATAATGTGCCCATGTCAAACATTCTGAGTCTTGCTCAGAACTGGCCTACAACTGTGCAATTGTTGCTCCGAAAATTACACAGTTCTGACCCAAATTATGTGATTTTGTTGAATACATGCTTTTATAAAAAATTTGAAAAAAGAAAACTACACAACTTTTCTGGGAAGTCCCACAATTTTCTGTCATTTGCAGGAGAAAATAATTCTGAGTGGTGATGCTTTTTTCCTCAATAATGCTCAGAAAGTGTGAAAATTGAGAATTTTCATTCCATGTGTTCTGTAACTAAGTATTGCTTTGAAAATAAGATCCAGAAGGAACTTCCATAAATCCCTATCAAAGGTCAGTATAGGTATCTGTACAACAACCAAAAATGCCTTGCTTATGCTTTGCATCAATAATTCAGCAGTACACTTATAGTCTCTTAGTCAAAATGTAATGCAAAAGAGTCAGACCTAGTTGAAATAAAACTGGTTATAATTTTTAATATTGAAAACTTCGTTCATTGTGCTGAAACTGTGCTAGAAAGGTTTAAATTTTTATAATGTATTGTAACTGTACTTATATAGATGGGATTAATTGAGAAAGGTTCCTCTTTTGAATTTTATAAGTGGCGTGTATGGATCTGTCTGATTTTATATATTAACTAGTTGTAATGGTTTCTGCAGCAGTTACTTGTTCACAGGAAGAAAGTGAGAGCTTTTGAAACAGTGGAAACACTTTTCTATATAGACTTAGACAGCTCTGAAAAGGTGATATATTAGGGACAATGCTGAAAATTAGAGATTCAAACTGTGCGACTCAACTACTTCCGATGAAATATTTCATTAATTTGACGGTGCCTTGAAATGGGAGATGTTGACATCTAGATTACCATTCAGCCTTTTGAAGAATTTACACAATACCTGAATGGATAAAGAAATACATTAAACACTGTTAATCAGATTTGCATATCACAAGCATATATGCTCCAGCTCATGGGCTCAGTAGGACATGGTTTTTAAGCCCATTTTTCTCTCACTCAAAGAAACTCCTCAGGACAACTATTTTTTTTGCAAGAATTGAATGAATGTTACTTTTCACACAATTGTAGTAACAGTATAAGCTGAGAGGACAGATTATATAGTTATGTCATTACATATACACTTCTTGTACTCACCTTGTCCCCAGTCTCTTCTCTTGGGCTCAATCCATATTGTTTATAAGAAAATAAGGTGATTCTTAAAATGAGCAAGCAATAGTCTTTGGGTCTCTGCTGATCTGTAGCAGGGACACAATGGATTTACAGACAAAACAGGCTCGAGTAGTTATGAAATACTATGCAAAAGGTAAATACTATGCAAAAGGTGAAACAATAAGGAGGGAATACACATTGCTGGTTTTGTTTCCAGTATCACTACTGATCTGTAATCAGTACAACAAGCTATCCTTACTGGGAACTTACATAAATGCCACTCCGGCCCACCTTAAGAGCCAGTCACCAGATTAGACAAAGTTAATCATTCATGGCACAAATTATTCTCTTTCCAATATGGGTGCAAGTCACAAGTTCTTGCTGCAGCTTTACTCACTGGTGGGAGGGACGAAGAAACATCTTCCTCCTTGCTCCCATCATCCAATCCAGCAGCTAGCTCTTGAAATGGACTAGGAGGGGCTTGGGCCAGTATACATTTATTTATACTGTGTGTGTGTGTGTGTGTGTGTGTGTATATATATATACACACACACACACACACACACATATGTCTAGAAATTTAAATTTAAAAACATGACCCCCAAAACTTGGGTCAACTTCTCCATTAGTCCATATAGTACACCGTAACACTTGTCATAAAAGGAACCATCTCCTTTTTGGAGTAGAGGTATAAAAGGCTAGAGCCTAATATCTCCTCAGAGAACCAGAAAGAAGCATTGACCTCCTTCCCTGTCTCTGCCATGGCACCATTTCTGGCCTCTTTGAATGCTTGGGTGGGAAAATGGCAATGACCAGGAGTGGCTGGCCCACTCAATCAGAACGAGTGTTTTGCCTTCTCTGTGGTATGTTCTTTGCCTTATATGTAGGTCACATCAAAATCTATAATTTGGGCCTCAAAATCTGCACTCAAATTTCTACATGAAGTCAACTTATATTTGAATAAATACTTTAGTTATGCAGATATAATTAAGTAGCAGATCTAGAATTTTGACATCTTCTTTTAATTCCATTTAACATTGTTAAAAGCAATTAAAAGTGCATGGAACTAAACTCATATAAGTTACTCACTACTTGGCTGTTAGCTCTTCTGTATTTTTACTGGTCCTATATTTATTTTTTATTTATTTATTTATTATTCGGTCTTATATTCCACTCCTCCCTGCAGGCTCGGGGCGGATCACAGCGTACAGTAAAAGCATACAATAAAAACATAAAACATAGCAGTGACAAAAACGGAAAACGGATATGGACCTATCCCTCAATGGAAACTGTTATTTGCAGAAGTTATTTTAAAAAGAGGCTTTTCAAATTTTGACATAGCAAATAGATTGTTTTATTTGGTGGACTGCTTATCAATGATTGTGTTACATCCTCCTACAGGCAGTAATTTGCTTAGATATTTCCTGTAAATAAATGCCATTTGTATCATGAAGCTGGCCTAATTGCATGTTAATTGAGTCTAACATGAGGACATATAAATACCCCCATCGATTATCCAGGCATAATCATATTTTAGGCAGAAAATACATAGGGATGCTGGGTAGATGGTATTAATGGTAGCCATGCCTTTTTATATTAATCCTATTTGTCATTATTGCCTTCTAAATAACACTGAGTAAATGTGGTGTCTCAGAATAACTGATTATGCTTATTAAAAACACATCAATCACTTTGTCACCAAATTGATAAATCATATATTGAGCAATTAATAATAATTTATAAGCAATGTAAATTAGACAATGGTTGGTGTCCTGCTGCTTCTTTTATTTTTCCTCTCCATTTTTAAAAAGAAGCTGCACTGAAAACATAAGCTGATTATTACACACAATAGCTCCATATACAGATGTGTGTTAGTGCTCATTTCAGCTGTACTCAACACTAGGTGATTAGCTTATAATTTTTTGAAGTATAATGATCATTTAAAAGCAAAAACACAACCTAGTCCTTTTGTTTAAATCAGTTACAATGCTAAAACGTTGCTTGATCTTGTTTTCCCTGGGAAAAAAAATTGGTGTCTGATTTATTTATTATTTATTTATTCACAGCATTTTTACCCTGCCCTTCTCAATCCACAAGGGGGGACTCAAAGAGGCTAACATAGGCAGCAATTTGATGCCACAATAACAATACCATTATAAAACATAAATACATAAAAAGTTAAAAACTGTAACAATTTGTTTTATCATCACATAAACATATAATCACATATCCGTTTCCAAACAATCGTAACAGTCATCAAGTCCAGTTCCATGGACTGTTGCACCCCCTAGTGAAAGGCCTGATTCTATAACCATGATTTTAGTTTTTTCCTGAATGAAAGGAGGGAGGATGCTGATCTATTCTCGCTGGGGAGCAAATTCCACAGACAGGGGGCCTCGTTCCCGCCACACCGAGAGCAGGGTCTCCCCGGCATATCTTAGGCTATGAGTTGGAACATAGAGGGAGATATGTTCGGATAAGTAAGCTGGGATGGAATCATATAGGGCCTTATAGGCCATGACCAGCAATTTGAATTGTGCTCGGAAGCGGACCGACAGCCAGTGGAGCTGACGTAACAAGGGGGTGGCCGCCCGTTGGACTAGTTGGAGTTTCCGAACAGTCTTCAAAGGCAACCCCACGTAGAGAGTGTTGCAGTAATCTATTCGGGATGTAACCAGAGCATGGACCACCGTGGCCAGATCAGACTTCCCAAGGTACAGGCGCAGCTGGTATACAAGCTTTAATTGTGCAAAAGCTCCCCCAGCCACCACTGAAACCCGGGGTTCCAGGCTCAGTGATGAATCCAGGGTCACTCCCAAGCTGCAAACCTGCATCTTCAGGGGGAGTGTAACTGTCCAACACCGGCTGTAACCCTATGCCTTGTTTGGCCTTTTGACTGACCAGGAGGGCCTCTGTCTTGTCTGGATTCAATTTCAATGTCTTAGCCCTCATCCAGTCCGACACAGCAGCCAAGCACTGGTTCAGGGTCTGAACAGCCTCTTTTGTGATGGGTGGGAAGGAGTGACAGATTTGGACATCATCTGCATACAGATAACGTCTTACTCCGAAACTCCGGATGATCTCCCACAGCGACTTCATGTAGATGTTAAACAACATCGGGGACAATACTGAGCCCTGGGGAACCCCACAAAACAATGGTTGTGGAGTCGAACAGGTGTCACCCAATAACACCTTATGGGAATTCCCTCCAAGAAGGACTGGAGCCACTGCAGAGCAGTACCTCCAAGGCCCATATCTGTGAGGCGTTCCAGAAGGATACCGTAGTCAATGGTATCGAAGGCCGCTGAGAGGTCCAGCAGAACCAACAGGGACACACTCCCCCCTGTCTAGCTCCCGGCATAGATCAGCTACCAAAGCGACCAGGACTGTTTTAGTACCATGTCCCGGTGTAAAGCCAGACTTGCCGGATCTAGATAATTAGTGTCTACCGCTGGAGTTGCGACGCCACCACACGTTCCATGACTTTGACCAAGTAGGGGAGATTGGATACTAGCTGATAGTTGACTAATTGAGTGGGATCCAGTGATGTTTTTTTCAACAGCGATTTTATAACTGTTTTAGGCTGGCTGAAATCTTGCCCTCCTGTAAGGAGACATTAACCACCACCTTAACCCACTCTGCCAAGCCCCCCTGACTTCTTTTAACAGCCAGGATGGACAGTATTCTAGGATGCATGTGGTTGGCCTCGCCTCTCCAAGGATCCTGCCTACATTCTGGAGCTGAACCAATAAAAATAAATCCATCAAAGCTGGACAAGCAGGTGCTCGTGTTACGTGGCATCGAAGTCAGAACGGATCAGAGTGACTTTGTCCGCAAAGAACTGAACAAATGCTTCACAGCGAGCTGCCGAGTTGTCAGGGATCTCTCTCTGAGGTGGATTTAACAGCCCTCTGATAACTTGGAACTGTTCAGCCGGACGGTTCTTTGCAGACGCAATATTGGCCGCAAGAGAAAATTTTTTGCAGCTTTTATTGCCGTGTCATAGATCCTTAGAAAAGTATCCAGACATGCTCGGGCTGATCTGCTATGCTTCCGCCACCCCACACTCTCTGCCCTCTTCTTCTTTTGCTTCATCGCTGCCAGCTCCTCAGTAAACCAAGGGGCTGGTTTAGCTCGGTTACTTGAGAGGGGACGTTCCAGAGCAATCATGTCTATTGCCCTGGTCATCTCCCCATTCCAGAGAGAGACCAGAGCATTGACAGAGTCACTTACCGAGGAGGCAGGAAACTCCCCAAGAGCCATCAGGAATCCATTGGGATCCATAAGTCTCCTGGGGCAGACCATTTTAATGGGTCCACCACCCCCGCAGAGGTTTGGGGGCACAACTAGTCTAAACCTGATCAGGTGGTGGTCGGTCCATGGCAATGGAGTGATGGTCAGCTCCTCCGCACTGGAACCTTCTTCCCATCCCTGGCAGGAAACCAGATCTAACGTATGCCCAGCACTGTGGGTGGGACCAGATACTAATTGAAAAAGGCCTATGGTTGCCATGGCGGTCATGAAGTCCTGAGCCGCTCCTGACAGAGTGGTCTCGGCATGAACATTGAAGTCTCCCAGCACTATGAGCCATTGAGACTCCAACGCCAGGCCCGAGACCACTACGGCTAGCTCAGGTAGGGAGACTGTAGTGCAGCGGGAGGGGGGGCGGTACACTAACAGAATCCCTATCCTGTCTCGGTCACCAGCCTTCAGGTAGACATATTCAAAAATGGTTGACTGTGGGATGGGGCATCTGGTCAGGGGAATGGTATCCTTATAGACTATTTCGACCCCTCCTCCCCACCCTCCAGGTCTTGATTGTTGCTGTACAGAATAGCCTGGTGGACAGAGCTGGGAGAAATTGACCCCCCTCCAACCTTATCCAACCGGGTTTCCGTTATACATGCCAGGTCAGTGTGTTTTTCAAGGATCAAGTCCTGAATAATAGATGTTTTCCCATTAACTGACCTGGCGTTAAACTGCACCACTCTTAACCTGGAGGAACCACCATCCTGGGTACTCACCTTAGCTTTATCAGGAGCCCGATTTAAATTTGTGAGAGTTCTTTCATTCACTCTAGGCCAAATTGGTAAATTGGATCTATCACAAATTCTTGGCTGAATTGATAATTTAGATTCTTCACGTGCGAGCCGGCGTCAGCTAGATAATGATTGTCTTTGTCCTGCTCCAATAGTTTTGTTCTCCACATGTAGCTGCGAATTCTAGTTCAAGCGCCGCCTCTGGTATCATCCTGGACCAAATTGTTGATGCCTCTTACTTATGGGATATATAATAATGGGTTATTTAAATGAAATCCAGAATATTCATCTGTAGTATGTAGGATCATATCCAAATACCATTCATAATTAGAATTGCCTCCAGGCTGTCATTCTTTATGCCATCTCAACTTTGCAAAACATAGAAGTATACATTCATTTTCCTTATTACATTCACTAGGGGCTACCCACAGAGGAGTCATCACATCCATCAAAATGATGTCAAGCAACATTAAGGAGGAAACAGCTTGCACCTGCACAGCCCCTAGTTTTTCAAGACCAGCAATACCTTCTATTTGTGGCACTGCAGAAAATTGGAGGCAACCACAGTGATGGTTCAAATGCCTTCCGGTCCATGTGAAGCGAATCCACACTGGGTTTTAGTAAGCTGTCCAAGGTGTTGAACTCTGTTCCTAAAATTAGTCATCTATACCCACAGAAACACAGGCAAAGTGGCCATTTTGAGTTGAGATGTGTGCATTCTGGAATCATGTGCATTAAATCTAGTGCAATCACCCTTTGCACTACTATATGTTATTTAGTGCCCTTATGGAAGGGAATACCCATATCTTCTCCTTGATCTCACTCTCTGACTTAATTCTGAATTAAGACACAGATTTGGGATTTGCAGCAGTATCCAGGAATGAGGCAAGACCCGAAGATACACAGGGATTCTATCTTCCAGCATAGTGAGGAAAATACTGAGATTGGGGTTTCTACCTTTAGAGGAGCAATATAGAGTCAAAGAAAGTTTGTCTAGGTCCCAATAGCATTTGAATAAGAGTTAATCGAGCACTTGCTGTATAAACATAGCCTGTTATCAATAAAATTCCTGGCAGATTGTTTTTCACAAATAACCTGTCTAGTTAATCAGTATACTTTCTGGGTTTCTGTTTCTTTTGTTATCCTTGAACTTTTTTGCTCAATAAATGCTGCCTTTGAACTTCCTTCTGACTTCTTTTCTGGAATTCCTGCCTTTCCGCTATATTTTGGATTGGCTGACCACAATTCCCATGCTATTCCATTTAGTGAGACACCTGTGACCCACTGGGATATTTATAAAGCTGGAAGTCTGACTTCTTGTATGTTCCTATATGTCAAAAGTAAAGTATCTGCCTTTAAACCTGAAAAAAGGAATGTGGGGCTAGGGTTATGTATTGTTTTTTTCAGAAGCTTTCAGAAAAGAATTAATTTCCTTGAGTTTCACCAAAGCTTTTAACAAGTCATTTGCACATCTTAAATGTTGTGACTGCAATTATTCTTACTGCTTCATCTCCTCTCCAAAGGGCCTTTGTGATTTTAGCACAGAACTACTTTTGACAGGTCATTTTAACTTATTTAGCTATGGAAGCCTCACAACTGAGTTTGCTACTGTTTGAACGTTGTTGCTCAAGAGAAAGTTGCATTGGCAGCATATGAAACTTTATGATACAAATATCGTGTGTGCATGTGTCTGCAAGTTACTTGTGATGTATGATGTCCCCCTGTTTGTGTGGTACAGGCAAGTGTATTAGAAAACCAGGAGTTTCCGCAGTTCTATATTGAGTATATATTAGATGGCACATCCAACTCCTTGGCCATGTTGTATGGCAAATTGTCAAACTCCACCCCCCCTTTCTTGGTCCCTTGGATATGTGGTCAAATTATCCATTAACTTAAAAATGTGCCAAACAGCTTTATTCAACATCCTCATTCAAACAAAAATGCTGTTATATGTTGAGGGTCAAGGAGCTTTCAAATCCCTCCTTCTAGTCCCAGTCAAGAATGGCAACATGCTTGTTATATCTACAGATTAAAATAATCCATAGAAATAACAATACTAATTAGAATGATGAAACACCATGTCAGGGTCAGAAAAACAGTGTGTGTGCATGAGGTTTAAGGAAAAGGGGTTTAAATCTATCCCCACTGGTGGTTCAAAATATTCCTCACTCTGCCATTTTGGGATTAGATCCCATACCATTCAGATCATAGATTGTCTCTTCCTATTTACACATTTTACTTTATAAATAAATATAATTGTTATGATGTAGTAGCCTATACCTACATCATAAGTCTACACTAGATCATGTTCTT
This sequence comes from Anolis apletophallus, assembly GCA_030556195.1. Taxonomy (NCBI): domain Eukaryota; kingdom Metazoa; phylum Chordata; class Lepidosauria; order Squamata; family Anolidae; genus Anolis; species Anolis apletophallus. Next base: position 93,072,919 of record JARBWK010000012.1, on the reverse strand, counting down.
CATACTTTTGCGTAAGGAAAAATATAGATTGTATCTACATCTTTAATGTATAGTAGGGTTTGAAAGTTTTGCTTCATTCTCATATGCAAGACTGAAAAATATAGAAAATATTATGTGCAGCTTTGGTAATTTTTTATTTGGTCTCTTGTTTTGCATTTCAGGCTTTAAAAATACATTTTTGTGGGGAGGAAATCCCGAACTTTTAAAAAAAATTTCCTTTCTGAAATTTTCACAAAAAGATCAAAAAAATCTCACAGAAACTGTCACGCCACAGGCCCCGTTAGCCCCACAAGCCCTTGCTTGTTATGAGCAAAGCTACAACCATGTTGGCTCTAAGAATCCTTGCAAGCAGGCCTGTCTCCCTTTCGAGGGGCCAGCTCAGCCTGCTTGCCGTTCCCGTCAGAGCTCAGCTCCAAGAATGCGGCATGAGCTGGTCAAGGTTACTCAAGCCGGCCTGGGTGATAAGAGAGGAGGCTCAGGTCGAAAACCAACTTGCCTCCCTTTTGCATCTGGAGAGCCTAATGAGGTTTACATTCCCAAGGAGCTGAGGTAGCTTATACAACAGGTGCCATCCATCATGTGGAATTGACACTCGACACACCTAGATCAAAGAGTCTGAACAGTATAACTGTGTAAAGATTCCCCATAACGGGATCTCGTGCCAGCGCCGCTTTTGGGATGATGCTCCTGTGAGAGAGGCCACTGGGCCTTCCAGGAAGACTTTGCCAGACAGCTTAGGCTGCCTTGATTTCTGCCCGGTTGGGTGAAGCATACTTTCCTTGCTAAGTTCCTGTCTGTTCCTGAAAGGTTTTTCACTGCCTTTGCACCGGCTGCTTTCCAAGAGACTTCCTTGCATTTATAATCCGGCTTTGTTCCTGATTGCATCCGGCTTGTTTCCTGATTTACCATGGGACTATTTACCCAACGCTTTGTTCCTGAGATTTGCTGCTATTGGAAGTTATAGTACTGCTTCCAACCTCTTTCCTATAAACTATATTCTAAATAAACTTGTTGTACCTCAACTGATTGTGTGGTTTATCAAGGGAGGTCTTGAGCCAGGGCCAGGAGGGCGACAGTAACTGCCTTTTTCTCCTTCAACTGTGTTTTTTGATATCTTGAAATACCCATTCTGTAGAAGATGGGAAATGTGAAAATAGCCTATAATCCCGGTATGTTAGCCCAGTATTATCCTCCTTTTCTGTGATGCAGGGTAGTATATAATATAATGTTCATTTTGCATTTAATTTTAATCATTTCTGTTCTGATATAGCATTATTTTGAGGATATATTCAGAGAGGAAATTGAAGTTGATCACTCAATGGAGTGACTATCTTTCTATCTCTGGGATTCACTCAATACATAACTGAAATCTAGAGATGGAAAGAAACCTCAAAAACATTTTGAATATGATAGCAAAACATGTTTTTGTGTGTTGACAAAACCTGATGTGAAAAATTCTGGACTAATGATAATCTTTGTAGTTCAGGATTTATTCTAATCAAAATTTTCAGCCATTTGTGTGCAGAAAGTGATGGTTTTGTCTATAAAATAATATTTCAGCTTGGAATGTTAATTCCTGCATAGAGAATGTATGCTTTATAGAATGTATAAATTAATTTATGATTTGTTTGTAAATAAATAAGTGTAAAATTTGCAAATAGTTTTATTTACATTAAAAGCAGTAAATATTTCTGCATTGAAATATTATTTCCCACAGAGAAAATACTGTGATGTGAAGAAAATACTATTTTCTGCACAAAAGGACTTACATTTCTATTTGTATCTCTTACACACATATTAATAGCCTACAGATGGGAAGGGGGTTGAGATTTCTGGCCCTAGACCTAAATATAATATTTAAAGGAATCCAATGCAATGTGGATGAATCTAAGGTTTGTCATTCTTAAAAAATGAAATGCCCAAATATTAAAATATTTATTCAGTAATTTTCCATTTATTAGTTGAACTCAGCTTCTAGGCTAAAAACTTACATTGAATCTAATAGCCAACAATGCAGTGGAAAGAATTGCTCAAAAATATGTTGGAGATTAATTCTTTCTCTTTAAATAGCTGTAAAATACACAGATAGTATTTTCCTTTCTTTACTTATCAAGTTGCATTTCTTCTGCAGCTTCTGATATCCACTAAAGATATTGTCTGACAGTGATAACTTCTTGGATCAATAACTTTTGATAGCAATCTTAAGGGAAGGCTGTATTTGGCAGTTCTCATGCACCTATATGCCCTTGCTGAAAAGGAAATGTTGCAAACAAAATTATCTTCATTTTGAAGGATAACAATCTAGACACTGCACATATTCCAAGGTGGAATCACATATCTATAGTGCTGCCATCTATTGGAAAATGGCTTCATAGTTTGAGCAGTTCCATGTTACTGTCTGAAATAAATCAGTTTTGATTAATTGCTTACATTTTTACAAATAAGTAATAAGCTGTATTGACCATTGCAAAATTAAAACTTAGTCCTGACAAGTGAACTTATACAGATTTTTTTTAGAAATACCCTCTGCATTTGGGGTGTACTGAATGTGGATGCACCTAGCTTAGTCAAGCATACAGCAGATTTGTTAGAATCAATGGAACCTCAGTTACTGTCTTTGATTTGATATGGTTTAAGCTCTTTGCCTATCCCTTGCATTCTAGGATAGTATACCTATTCCATATACAGTGTTCCCTTACTTATCACGAGTGTTACGTTCCAGGATCACCCACAAAATGTGAAAATCCATGAAGTAGGGACGATGTGTGTGTGTGTGTGTGTGTGTGTGTGTGTGTGTGTGTGTAGAGAGAGAGCACATTCTGAGGGTGTGGCAGAGGCAAGGAGAAATGTAAAGGCACGACACACTTTTTTTGCTAGCTATATGGAAGGAGCTATACGGCTGTGATTTACATACTGCTTTGTATCTCCTCTCTTTGTTTAAATGATTTTCTGCCTCTCTTCCAAGGGGAAGGGTGAAACCCCCTTCCACACTCCATCATTGCCAGGAGGTGTCGCCCCCCTGTGGACCCTGGTCCTTGACCTCCCTGATAAACCACACAAGGGCAAGGGTACAACTGGGTTTTATTGTGCAGGAATCATTAGAAAGCTTGGAGGCATTTATAGTGCCTTTAAAGTAGCAAGCAAGGTCTACAGATGATTATAATCCTGTAGCTCGGACCACAAGCCGTATGCTAGTAGCAAGAGAGTGAGTCTTTAGCCAAGCCCTCTCCGGTTCAGCAAACTTTGCAGCTCGAAAAGCACAGAGTTCAAAGGCAGTATAGTCTCTCAGGAGTCGTAGTAGAGCCAAGTGCCCTCAGGCCGCTGATCACAGCAGCCCGGTGAGGAGAGGATGGCAAACGGGACTTCACGCTGATCATTGCCTAGCCCCTAGCGATTACCCCAGCCGACGCAAGAAGGCTGGGATAGCTGGCTTTCATGCATGAGTCTTCTCTCCAAGGAATCCCAGCTGCAGTTAGCAGCCGGGGATGCAGGAAGTAGCAAACAAAGAGTCTCTTAGAAGTTGCAGCCGATGCAATGTGGCTGCGTTGGCCCCTACAATGGGACAGGTCTCTCAAGGGAATTCTCGCCGTAGCGGAAGGCAGAAACAGCTGTAGCAACTCTCTGCAGGTCCTGAAGAATCCCTGCCGGGGCAAGGAAGCAGGGAGCAGTGCTTACTGTAGCAGGAGTCCAGAAACCCTGAAAGGATCCCTGCAAAGGCAGGAAGGCAGGAGCAGTGTTTCCATAGCTTCGAGTCCACGAACCTCGAGGGATTCCTAGCTGGGACACGGGAGCAGGTACGAGGTTTTAGTAACAGAGAGTCCAACCGCAGAGATGACCTCCGGCTTCCCTCTCTGGTTCCAACGGTGACCTAGAGTGCAGGCTAGACACGGCCAAGCCGTAGATGAAGCAGGGTCCTGGCACGGGTGAGCAGAGACGAACTGGCTCGGAGCTGGCTGGCTGGCTTCCCTGGGAGGGAAGGCCCCAACGGCCGTTACCTTAGTCCATCTTGAATGCGATGTTGGTAAGAGACAAAGACTGAAGGGTGCATTGAGCAATTATAGCATTCTGAGAGTGCGTCGGACGTCAAAACCCGTGATGGATGTTTCTTAGCATGTTGACATGATCTCAGGCCTCTTGGAATGCGGGTCTCATTACCGGGGCCCACCTGGCTCAAGGGAGGCATTCTCTCAGTCGCTTTCACTATCAGCCGCCGGAGCAACCCGGCCTTGGAGGCCCTGTTATGATTATCTTTCCTTAGGTTCACACAGGCCAAACCCGAAAGGCTTGCACACAGTTCATGAGTAGGGCAAGCTGTTGCAGGATGTAAGTTTCGATTTCCTAGGCTGGAATGTCGCACAGGCCCAGATGCTGTCTGAGGCTGCCGCCGCTTAGGCCAAGACGCTGCCTGAAGCTGCTGGAGTGTAACAGGAGGCAAAAACCTGTGAAACAGTGATTCTATGAAAAACTAACCGCAAAGTAGCGAGTGAACACTGTACCTCATTGTTGTGCCTTGCATTTAATATTGGTCACCTTGATTCGCATTGAAAAGCATTAAAATGGCTATTCAATGCTAATCAAGGTGGCCAATTGCAACATTCACACCTGCCTCAAACAGACAAGAGTTCTTTCTCCCACCATGGACATTTCACAGTTATATAAACCCCACTTGCCTAATTTCCAAGAGATCTCACAACCTCTGAGGAGGCCTGCCATAGATGTCAGCAAAATGTCAGGAGAGAATGCTTCTGGAACATGGTCATACAGCCCGAAAAACTAACAGCAACCCAGTGATTCCAGCCATGAAAGCCTTCAACAACATGGAGATGTTTAAATCCAAAGATCTACTGAATTCAGTAGGTCTACTGATGCAGCCAGATTCTTATAAGTATGAGTCTACCATTCAAAAACGGAGTCAGCAGGTTGATTTTGGCAATTGGATAATTGGATTTAAGCACCATACACACGTAGAGCATTTGGTCTCCCCCCCCCCCCCCCAATGACTTGACTTCTGGTGATATGAATTTGGAAAACTCACAGCAACCCAATGTATAAATGATTTGGGGTCTTGGTTACCTACATAATCTTATATAATCTATCCTATGCACATAGGTATTTTGGAAAGTCTATTTACTTCATTCAGTCAAAACTAGAGGATAGTTACCCAGAGGTCATATTATTTAGCCACCCCAGTTTCTGGAATAACTTGCTGGGTGAAATTAATCAGTTCAAGATGCTCTATTTATTAAATATTAAAGATCAACCGCTTCCATTAAACCCATACATATTACCAGTATTATTACATTTTGCTTTAAAAATATTTAATGGTGATTTTAATATACTTTGTTTTTATATGTTTTCAACCAGTGCTATGTGTTTTATTTATTCTTGCCTCTGCCTTAATTGGGTAAGAATTCATTATTATCATCCTCTTATTTGGTGTAATATACCACTGATTGAAATAATTAAATTCTATTTCAAATGCATCACAAATTGTTTCCAGGTATTTTGTTTCCCCTTTTATAAACAATAATTTATTTCCTTTCTCCCTCTCCCTCCCTCTCTCTCTCTCTCTCTCTCTCTCTCTCTCTCTCTCTCTCTCTCTCTCTTAGAGCACAGATATGAGTCCTGCCAGCAGTACTAACTCACTTCCTATTAGTCCACTTACTGAAGAGCCATTGCCATTCAAGGTAAAACTCTTTTTTTATGGAATCATGGTGTGACAGGTGACTTGCCCATCATACAATCATTTTTGCTTGGTTTCATGCAACTGATAAGATGTTTGTACAGAATGATTCCATAGATGGTGAAAAATGTCTTTCTTTATTAGATAGCAACACTAATTATAGTACAGTGTTCCCTCACTTGTTTCTTAGGTTCCAGGACCTCCCGCAATAAGTGAAAAACCACGATGTAGGGATGCTCTATTTATTTTAATATTTATACATTATTTTAATAATTATACACTATTTTAAGTCTTTATACACTTAAAATAAAGTGAAGGAAAGGAAGGAAAGGTTCTTAAAAGCTGGAGGGAGGACTGATGAGGGAAAGCGCCTTGGAGAGTGTCGGCAGCAAAACCCCACAAAACAGTGACAATACCATGATATATATTTTAAATTAATATTTTTTGAAATCCGTGAAACAGCGAGTCCGCAATAAGCAAACTGCAAAGTAGTGAGGGAACACTGTATTATGATTTCACTTTAAGTGCTATTGGAATTTGGATTTTGTTGCAGCTACATGCCCTAAAGTCATATCTGGAAGATAGCCCCCTGCCCCCAGGATACATTCTTTTTTCTTGGGAAAATTTATTTAGGGCATGGCTTGTTCAAGTTTCCATGTGTAGGTAAGGATTCAAACCCTCATCTCCAGAGTCATAGTCCATTACCAAAACCATTACACCACATTGTCTTTCTAATTTGGACTTTAGTGAAGGGTATTAAAAAATCTAACCTACAGCGCTCCATTGCCTCACCAAACTGTAAATCCCAGGATTCCATAGGATGTTGCCTATGGCAGTTAAAATGTAGCAAAATATTAAAATTTTGCTGAATTACCAAACCCTGTTTCTTTAATACTCAAAATAAGATTTCTTAATTTTAGAGATAAATAAATCTTTCTACTTTTGTTAACCTTTAAGCAGCATAGGACAAAGGGTCTGCCAGTTTTTAAAATGTTATTTCTAAGTATGCTAAACAAAAGGAATGGTATAGTTACTGCAATGGGAGCCAGGGCTTTTCCAGAGAGCATCAAAATGCAGGTTTAAAAACAGAGGCAAAAAATCCCAGGACCTGACAGCAAGTCCATTTTTATCCTGCTTATTTCCAAGTTTTATTGCATGTGTAGAAGAGCCGTCAGTGAAGGCCATCCAAAAGAGAAGTCTGTCCCTCCAGTGAAGTTTTCCAGCAGTCCACATGTTTCCTTTATTTTAGATAGTGAGACATTGAAAATAATTCAAACTTTGAACTGTTTTATTTCTTATGTGTTTTATTTCTTGTCTCCTTGGGTTTTTGGGGTTTTTTTTGGGGGGGGGGGGGGTGACGATTTCTGAACTGTATTTGTGAATGCTTGCCTGAAGAGCTAAGTTACTGCAGTGCTAGAAATTTGGCAATTTAATGCTCTCGCCTCCTCTCCCTATAGCTATACTCTACTCCTTATAGCTATACCCTAGGGTTAGGATCTCCATACTTTTCTTCAGTTAAAAGTGGGACATGGGGTTTTCTCTACCTGCAAGGCATGATGTTTCCTTTTCCATGTCAAAAATGTTTGTATCCTTCTCCATATTAAAAAAAATCTTGCTCTATACAAATCATTGGCTACATGTATATCTCCCTGGAATCATACTGACTTCATTTATTTATTTTCTTCCTGATAAATAAGAAAATCCATGATGATCATTATTGACATTTCTATATTTTTTACATGGTACAGTTGATAGTCTTAACAGAGGTGTTAAAAAGCCTAACATTGTAAAAATCAACCAATAAATAAAAATGAATCCAGACCAAATGATAAGGCCATAAAGCAGTGGTAAAACAATAAAAAAAATCTCCATTAAAATCATCGGAGTAACTCACTAGGTTAGTATCTGGGGTAGGCAAGCAAATAGATCTTCAGTGGGCTGAAGAAATGTTGTTCATTAAGAGCTCATCCGATCTCAGTGAAGCATCCATTCTATATAGGAAAAAAAATCCTGCATGCTATAGCTGAACAAACTTCACAAGCCCATGGCATTTTGAGCAAGGCATTCCCTGGAGAATACAGCAACCAGAGCAATTTATATGGCAATCATACCTATGTTTTCTGTCATAATATGAACCCACAAGAGTCACCAATTTAAGCTGGTGCTGATAGTCAGCTGGCTGTTCAAGCCAAAATACTTCAAGAAGGATCTTTTGCTATTGCTTGTTCTATAATGACTATAGCATTGATAACTTAGTACTGAGGGAAGTTATTAGCTGTCCCTCTGGATTTGGATGCAGACCCTTATTTTCTGTCTTTCTTGTGGTCAGCTTGTTATATCCTCTGCTCCAGAACCCTGTCTACTGAAATAGCCATTGGAACTGGACTTTATCAGCACCTACTGCTTACCAGTAGATATATAGACACACCTGTGTTTGCTTGTATTTATTATCTTTCTATGGAATTCAAGGTGGCATCAATAGCTTTAGAGGCAGTCACACTTTCAGGCACTGAACAGTTGCAGGTCTGTTAGCTTTAACAAGCTGATCATCCCGCGTGCCTCTAGACCATGCTCTGGATTTGTAGGGATGGCTGTATATAACTCCTGAGGGGAAGTTTATTTTACAAATCTACTTGTGTGAAAGAAACTAAATCTGAAAAGGTAGCTGGCAACTAAAGATGGGCAGGCAAGCATATCCACACATCTCACTTTGTGTTGCTTTGGACGGAATGTGAGACATTACAATTAAAAGCTACAATCAAAATTTTACTCCTTTATTGTGACTTCAGTGGTTGTTTTCATTTTTAGGCGCTTTTGAAGGATAGGCCTCTACTTTGTTGTGGAACTCATGTAAATGCTAAGGTTGGGCTCCTGGGAGAGTTAGATGTGTCTCCAAGCTGGTGCTGTTAAATGGAAATAAAAGTAATATAAAATGCAACTGTTTCCATTATTACTTCCTGACTCGCTCCAGAAGAGAGCAATATTGTTTCAGCGGTTACATGAGTGAGTGAGTAATTTGATATGCAATAACCCTTTCCAAATATTGTCAGACTATAATATTGGTTTCTGATGACAAGCAATGTACTACTCTGGCCAACTCAATTGTAATACTTTCCACCTTTCTACTTTTATGAAGTGAGCAAAAATGTTTAGATTTTTAGTTCAACTCGCTTGTGCGGGACTGAAAAAAGCTGTATCACTAAGCAACAGGACATAAGAACTGAACCATGGTGGTATGGTTTACAACATACCATTGTTGAAATAAACCAAAAAGTATTTTTGAAATATTTCTCCTAAGTTACAGAATCATTTTAATGGAATTTGTATTTTTCCCTCTTCCAGAGTGCTACTGCGAGAATGCCACACCTTCACAATGTTTTTTCTCCCTTATGCACTTTCTTATTCCTTCCATTTTGCACAGGTCAAACTTTTTTCCTTCTTTCATCTCTGCCTCTGGGCTCTTAGTCTTCTCTTCTCTTTATATCTGGAATGAAACTCTCTTTTTTTCTTTACCAAGACCCTTAATGAATTCCAAAACTGTGCAGTAGGGCATATTTACAGACCCCAAACAAACTGATTAGATAAAAACTTCTTTGTAGTTGTGGGCAGCTACCCTGATTCACCCCAGATTCACCTAAGATTCACTTAGAATTAACTCAGTTATTTCCTGCTCTCAAAAAAAACCCCACAGTGTAGGAAATAGCTCACCTTGTACTGATCTAGGGTGCATCTGCACCCTAGAGCAGTACAAGGTGAATTAATGCAGTTCAAATGTCATGGCTCAATGCTATAGAATTGGGAAAGCCAAAGTTTTACAAGGCCTTCATCATTCTCTGTCAACTTCCAACTCCCAGGAGTCCCTAGTATTGAGCCATGGTAGTTAAAGTGGTGTCAAACTGCATTAATTCAACAATGCAGACGCAGCCCTAGTCTGAGAGAAATAGGACTCCTGTGGCTTGTTATTAATATTGTGTGCCTTGAAATCAACTCTGACTAATGAGAAACCTATCCTAAGATTTTCTTGACCAAATTTATTAAGTGAAAGTTTTTCAATGATTTCTTCAGTGGCTAAGAGAGTGTGACTTGACCAAGGTCACCTGTGTGTGGGGTTTCAAAACACATACATTGCTATATCATGCAGAATCACTAATCTTGTGGCACATTAAAAACTGACCAGCATTAGCTTGTATTGGCTATACAGATTCCTTCTTCAGACACATGGAATATAGCCTCAGTAGATAGGCATTTATACATATACATACATACATACATACATACAGTACATGTGGATGGATCTGTAGGGGGGAGAGAAAACATAAATGTAAGATAAATTGAAAGCATGCTGGTATGATAATGGGATGAAATACAGAGTCTAAATGGTGGTCATCAAAGAATAATATTAATGACTGCTGCTTGCTCTTACAGTGTATACTGCAGAGGCAAAAAAGTGAGATATACATGTGGAGGTAAAAGTTTCCCTGACACTAAGTCTAGTCATGTCCGACTCTGGGGGATGGTGCTCATCTCCATTTCTAAGCCGAAGAGGCGGTGTTGTCTGTAGACACCTCCAAGGTCATGTGGCCAGCATGATTGCATGGAGTGCTGTTACCTTCCTGCAGAACCGGTACCTATTGATCTACTCACATTTGCATGATTTTGAACTGCTAGGTTGGCAAAAGCTGGACCTAACAGGAGGAGCTCACCCCATTCCCCAGATTTTCAGTCAGCAAGTTCATCTCAGCAGATTAACCCGCTGTGCCACCAGGGGGCCCTATACATGTGAGGGGACAAATAAGGACATTTGCAACAATGCCATAAATCTGCAATTCTGACCAGAACTCTGGAGTATAGTATGACCTATGTATTTGTGGAGGATATGTTGCAAGACCTCTTGTGGATACCTATAATAGCACATCCTATTAATGTCTGATGCTGATGGACATGTTTGCATAGGGACAGATTGCACAATTTACAAAACTGTTCCAATCCCATTTATTCACACATAAAACTGGCCAATGTATATTTTGGTGCCTCAAATGTTAGACCTGTTCTGGGTATATTTGATCTGCTGATTTTAAAAATCACACCAGTTTTCCACTCTAGTTTTTGAGGTACAGAACAGATGAAATCTAGCAGTCACCATCTGTTCACCCATAAAGAATCATGATAACCATATCTAAGATGTAGTCTATCCAATGCAATTTTTTTTGAATCAGCAGCCAATTGACTTTCTCTTTTTTAAAAAAATGGTTTTTATTGGTTTTTAAAAGGGGGAGCATACAAAAACAAACATAACAAGTGCGGGCTTACAAATTGGCCCTTACATAGTCAGGGGAGAAACGAAGGGGAGGGGGGGTAGGGAGCGTGGGTTGGGGATAAACAAGAGGGTTTTCCAATGACAAGACAGGGTTACATTAAAAACAAAAGACGGGTTGACTTCACCCAGTGGAGCAGACGTGTTTGTTTTTGGCTAATGCATTGGCTACACATTCCTTACCCTCATAACCAGTAACCCTTTAGATCTATTTTCTTATTGTTTTTTATATATACAATGAAGGGATTCCACACCTCCGCGAACTTAGAGTCCTCACTTCCTCTTAGCATGATGGTTAGTTTGTCCATTTCAGCTATCTCTAACAGTTTGGCCAGTAGCTCTTCCTCATCTGGTGACTCTTTCTTTTTCCAATATCTGGCCCAAACTATCCTGGCCGCCGTAATCACGTAGCATACTAGTTTTTCTGAGCTTTTGTCCATAGAGTTGTTGTCTATAATATTTAGGAGAAAAAGTTCAGGTTTCAATTCAATATTAACACTCAACATATCCTGAAGGAGTTTGTGCACTTTGGTCCAGAAAAATTTTATCCTCCCGCATGTCCACCATTGGTGGTAGAACGTCCCCTTAACCTTATGACACTTCCAGCAGAAATTATTCCCATTCTTATAAATTCTGCACAATTGTGCCGGGGTGATGTACCATCTATATAGCATTTTAAAATAGTTTTCCCTTAAAGAGGAGGTGTATGTGTATTTAGAGGTAACCTTCCACAGTTTCTCCCAATTTTCCGTGGAAATGGTATGGCCTATGTTATCGTGCCATTTTGTCATAAAGTCTTTTATTGGTTTTTTTTTGGTGTTGGTTCATTAATATGTATTTATATAATTTACTTACTCCCTTCTTTCCTGAGTATAGTATGATTTTTTCTCCCGTCATTGGGGTTTCCTGCCATCCTTTTTTGTTGTCTAGCAAAAATTTTTCTCGTAGTTGATTATACTGGAACCAGTTTAATTTGATCTTTCCGATATCTGCTTGGGGTCTTAACTGCCAAGAGCCTTGTTTCTTTATTAATAAATCCTTATAAGATGGCCACCCCTCTTTGTTTGGGGAGGCGATTTGGAATGCTTCTAGAGGAGAGGTCCAGAATGGGTGTTTGTTCAAGATGTTTATTTTATGCTTTTCCCATATTTTGAGTAGTGGTGCTCTAATTATGTGCCGGTTAAAATTCTTATCCTGTTTAAGTTTGTCATATAAAAGGTATCCGTGCCAGCCAAATCTGTTGTCCCATCCTTCCAGGTTAAGGAGTTGTTTGTCTTTTATCTCTAGCCAGTCTTTTATATTAATTAGGCAGTTAGCCTCATAATATGCTGTCAAATCTGGTAGGCCGAATCCCCCATTATGTGGCAGTTCCTGCATATATTTCTGTTTGATTCTTGCCCTCTTTCCCTTCCAAATAAATTTGGACAGCTCTGTTTGCCATCTTTTAAGGATGGTCAGATTTTTTAATATGGGTAAGGTTTGGAAGAGAAAGTTTAATCTGGGAAAAACTTTCATTTTAACGACCGAAATCATACCCAGCAGGGATAACTTTAAACTTTTCCACCTAAGGAGATCTTTTTTAATTTCATTCCATATCCTTTCATGGTTGTTTTTGACTAGTTGGCAGTTTTTTGCCATTATAATTATGCCTAGGTATTTTATTTTTTTCGAAATGGGTATGCCGATTCTTTTTTCGATTTCTAGGGCTTCTTTTTTTCCGATATTTTTTAGTAAGATTTGGGATTTTAATTTATTAAGTTTTAGTCCTGAGATGGTACCATATGCTTCCAATTTCTTCATCCAGGTTCCCATGTTGGCTAGGGGATCGTCTATTAGGCATGCTAAGTCATCCGCAAAGGCGAGGACTTTATATTCTTGATTTTTAATTTTGATGCCCTTAACTTCCTCATCTTTTACCAAATCCCTAATCAATAGTTCGAAAACAAAGTTAAATAAGAGAGGAGAGATAAGGCATCCCTGCCTCGTCCCTTTTGTGATTTTGAATTTTTCTGAGGTTTGGCCGTTTACAAGAATAGAGGCATCCTGGGATTTATAAATTGCCATTATTGATGTAATAAAGTTGTGGCCCATGTCCATTTCCCTCAATAATCCGGCTATTAAATCCCAACTTACCCGGTCGAAGGCTTTCTCCGCATCCAAGAATGCCAGGGCAGCCTTCGAACCGATATTCTTATCGAGATAGTCTATAACGTTTATAATGTTCCTTATGTTTTTTTTCATATGCCTTTTTGGTAAAAAGCCAGTTTGGTTGTATCCTATCCAGTTATTCAGGAATTGTTTAAATCTGCTGGCCAGAATGTTGGCAAAGATCTTGTAATCAAGATTCAAAAGGGAAATCGGTCTATAGTTCTGGACCAACTCAGGGTCTTTCCCTTCCTTGTGAATGACAATAATTTCCGCTGACCTCCATGTATCTGGGATTGTTCCTCTTTTTATTATCTCGTTCAGGACTCTTTTGAAGTAGGGTATTAGTTCATCTTTAAGTACTTTATAGTAGCTATCTGTTATCCCATCCGGACCTGGCGCTTTCCCCGTTTTCAGCTCTTTAATTGCTGCCTCAATCTCCTTATCAGAGAATTCTGCATTTAGGAGCTCTCTCTCTGTTTCCCCGATGGGTTTGATTTTTTGTTTATTCAAATACTCTTGGATCTTTTCTTTCTCTATGTTATCGTCACTATATAATTTTTGATAGAAGGTGGCGAATTCTTGAACAATTTCTTCATCTTTATTAAAGCTCTTCCCCTCTCTTGTTATTTTTACTATATTGTTTTTCTGGAGTTTTTTCTTAAATTGGTAGGCAACCATTTACCTGTTTTATTAGCAGATTCAAAGTTTTTCTGTTTCAGAAATTTTAACTTTTTCTCCATCTCAGCCATGGTTAACATGTTAATCTGGTTATTAATATATTTTATTTTATCATCCAGCTTCTTATCTTTTGGGTTTGCTTTTAATTCCTTTTCCCATTTTTCTAGTTCCCGTTGCAGTTTTTCCGTTTCTCTTTTTTTCCCTTTCTTTTTGTGGCTTGCCTGCGCTATAAAGTGTACCCGCATAACTGCCTTGCTGGCTTCCCATAATATTAGCGGGTCAGTATCGATCTGGTCATTTAGGGTAAAATATTCCTTAATTAATTCTTTATTTTTTTGAATATCCTTCTCTGTTTTCATAATTGAGTCATCTAGTCTCCATTTATACTTTCTCTGACCCCACCTTATTATGATTTCCGTCGGGCCATGGTCGGAAAGGGATCTCGGGTATATATTAGATTGTGTAACTTTAGATACCAGGTTCTTAGAGACCAAGATCATATCTATTCTTGACCATACTCTTCCACTCCCTGAAAAGTAGGTATAGTCTTGATCTTTTATATTTTGCCATCTCCATACGTCTACTAGGGAGTTTTCCTCCATCATGTTGAGGAAGGATTGTGGGAGCTTGCCTTTATTATTCTGCTTTTTGCCGGGGGGCTTTTTTTTGTCCAATTCGGGATTAATTACTCCATTGAAGTCCCCCAGAAGAACACATTCCTCCCAGTCCCAGGATTTTACCCGTTCATTCAGATCTTCAAAAAACTTCCCTTTTGGGCCATTTGGAGCATATATGCACATCAACAATATTTTTTTCCCCTTCCACCTTCCCATGACCGCTACTACTCTTCCCTCCTTGTCGTTATATTGGGTTACTGGATTCAAACAAGGGTTTACATATAGTGCGACCCCTCTTTGTTTCTTTTCGATCGATGATGTATATAAAATTCCCAGCTTGCGTCTCTCTAGTAGTGAATTTTTTGATGTTTTAATGTGGGTTTCTTGGATAGCATATACTAGGGCTTTTTATTTTTCCAATAAATGGAAGAATTTGGATCTTTTCTGGGGGATGTTAAGCCCGTTGGCGTTAATGGAGAAGCATTTTACCTCCATGCTTTAGTCTTGGCCTTCCTCCTCTGTAATCTCCCCTGCTTCCTCCGAGTCCACATCCGATGTTCCCTGATCCAGGTCTTGATTGCTCTCTTCTTCTTCCTGGTCTGTGTCTCTTGCGTTCTTCTTTCCCGGGTTGACGGCTCCGCTCTGCATGCCTGCTTTTCTCCTTTCCTCTCTGTGTTGTTCTTTTGGAGATCGAGGCCTGACCTTATCTCTTAAACCTGTGGGGCTCCTGTTCCAGTTTTGATTACAGTTGGTCGTGTCCATGGTGTGGCTCCATTTTTCAGGAATTCCTCCGCCGCTTCCGTAGAGTCTATCCAGTATTTTACAGATCTATAGGTTAGTTGTAAGCCATCTATCCTGTCCCATTTAAATCTGATGTTGTTGTCGCGCAGTACGTCCGTGAAAAAGTAGTATTTTTTCCGGTTTTCCAATACTGTTGTAGGAAGTTCCTTCATTAATCTCACTGGCTTCTCCTTAAACCTATACGGCTTTTCTTGATGGCCTTTTATAACCTCATCTCTTATTTTCGTGGAGGTGTATTGCACAATAATATCTCTGTCCGATTTAGTTCTTCTCGAGTAGGCCGTGTTTATTCTATAGGCTTTGTCCACATTTTCTTCAATCTGTTGTTTGTCCTTCTGGAGTAGTGTTGCTGTCATTTCAGTTATCAGGTTCCTGGTATCTATTGAAGATTCCTTCTCATTCTCTGTCATACCCCTAATTCTGATCTGGAAGTCCTTCTGAAATGACTCGAGTTGTATGTTTTTCCTTTGGAGGTCACGTTGAAGTTTATCTATCTCCTTTATTTTCTTTTGATCTTCTTGTACTTGGGCTCTTGTGCCTTCTTCCCTTCTTTGTATTGTTTCCATTTTCTCGTAAAGGACCACCATTTCGTTTCTTATGGTCGCGACGTCCTTCCTCATTTCCCTTCTCAAGTCTTCTTTAATTTGTTTTCTTTCCTCTGTTGCCCTCCCCATCATGTCATTCATTCTTCTCATCTCGTAAACCAGCTCTTTTAGCTGGTCCTTTATGTGCTGGTCCTCCTGTAGAGACTCTCTTCTTGCCGTACCGTTTTTTATTAGCTCTTTCTCTGTTCTTTTCCTCGTAGTCATCATTCCCTGGTCTTTCGGCTGCCTTCCTTGTGGTATTTGTATTTATATTTTTGTTTATGTCTGCTATATTTATTTATTTGGTAGTGGATACGGGAGATCGATTTTTGGGATAAGTATTCTGCCCTCTTCGACTCTTCTTTCTTTCCTCAGTTTTGCTGTGCTTATCCTCTATCTGGGGCCCTTGCAGCTGGCACTATGCTTGTGTCACTCTATGGTTCTCTGTCTTCCCCTTACAGCTCTGTCCTACGTTCCTGCGTTTCTGGTATGAGCTCTATTGTCGGGGCGCGTCCTCTTCACGGCGTCTGCCCCTCCTACCACGCTCTCCGTCGGTCCACTGTCTCCGCCCCTCCTCAGTGCACCTCGCGAGTAGAGGGCCGCCGTGGATTCTTTTATCAGTTTTCTTATTATTTTGGGTCCTTTTCCCCTTTTGGTCTTAATACTGGGTGTGCACTAGAGCCTTCTACCAAGCTTTCTCTTCAGAGGCTGCCGAAGAGCTTCTTCGTCTCACTCCACCGCTCCGTGGGGGCACGCTGGGGGCCCGTTACAACTGCAGGTAGTTTGGTCGTGCCTTTACTGTTTCCCCCCGTCTTGCGGGCCCCCTCGCTGGTGTTTCTGGATGCTTGGTGGGGAGGGGTGCTGTGGCGCCTCTCCTTTTTGAACGCGGACGCCTCGTCTGACTGCCGGCCCTTGGCCTCCGTTCGGCGCGGGTCTGGGGATTCCCCCTCACCAGTTGAGTTGGGGGTTTTCCCTTGGGCCCAGCTCGCCTCCCGGGGCTTGAACAACCTTCCCTCCTCCAAAGGTTGTTGGGTTTGCGGGTCTCTTACCCCGGCTTTGCAGTCAAAACCTGCTCTCTCTCCGGAGCGAGCCTGTCAGGCTCCCACCTCCGTTCCTCGCCAAACCGGAAGTCGCCAATTGACTTTCTCACCACATCTTGCTTCATACAATAAAAGTCCTCAGTCTAGCAATATGTAGTCCATAGAGTAAAATAATTTTGCAATAATTTTGAAAGAAAATTTGGAGATAGAACACTGGCATGTATGCAGTTTTTTCTGCCTTCCCTATCTTTTTCTTTACAAGTGAAACTATTTCCATCACGACCTCATACCTTGATTAAAATATGATGATAGATTAGATCAGATTCCTATGGAGGCTAGATATGTTCAGCGATGCACCTCTTTGCTGGCCCCCTGTTGAGCACACCCAGGGGACAGTTTTATCAGAAATCGATAAAACTTTCTCCCTTCTCTAAAAGCGAAGAGGAGACAGGTGGCTTTTGAAGGTGGTTGCAATTGCTCACTGCTCATCTACAATTATAAAGTGAATGTTTGTTTGAGTTGGAAGGGGGCAAAGGACACATTCTGAATCCCCAAATTTGAGGCAGCATTAAAGCTGTTGTTCCCACATGTTTGTCCTAAGAGTTAAGCCACACATAATTTGGAATTAGTATTGCCATTATGCTTCCTGCTGTGCCGGTTTCTCAGCAAGCCATAACATCCGCAGTGTCCTTATGTATGCAGCTGTCATCTATAGTGGGTCCTTCAGGCTTTTCATGTAGCTTTATGTTTGATGTGCAATCTGAGCCATTAGAAACTGAAATGAAACACTCAGAGGCTGCTCCATCCCTTGTCCAGCAAAAGAAGCACCATCTGGGCTTAATATTTATTGAATAAATTAACAGAATATTTCTCTGTAGCTTCAGGTGGTATGGAGAAATTAAGAACATTACATGAAGAAAAAGTATACTCTATGATGCGATGTTGATATCAGCAGCTGTCCAAAAAAGGTGAAAAGTTCACCTTCATTTTTTTTCTTTTCTTCTGGCTAGAGCTTGGAAGAGTTATGTTTTAGATTACAGATTTCAGTCTCCCACAGAGTGTGTCTGCTGGCTATATTATCAAGTGGTCTGGGGAAACTGCAGTTCAAGAAAGTAACTCTTCTAAGATTGGCTCCTAGAATAACAGTTTCTCCACAAGCAGGTGTGGACAAATGGATGTACTTGTTCCTGTTTGGCGTATTTTCACTCATAGGTCTCTTTCATGCAATATCTGTAAATTTGTGCATATATATATATATATATATATATATATATATAGCTTTCAGAATATATAGGTTTTGGTGTTTTCTATTGGAAGTACACCAGCATTTCAGAATAGGGAAACTGTAGAAATATTGATTTCTCCCTGATTTCTAGCTGTAGTTAAAGTATTTTACAAAAAAAAACCCCAATTACTTTAAAGTCCACAAATTATTATGCTTGTAATATAACAGCATTAGAGTTATAAAAATGTGTGATAGTATGAGGAAACTGTATTACATTTTCCCCTGAGTGCTGCTGTAGCTCTTCTTCAGCACCAGGTTGACATTCATCTGCAGTGATTTGCACAAATTGGATACAGTATAACTTCAACTTAATATTGTCCCAATTTAAGACTAATTTGAGTTAAGAGCTGTCTCTCAGACCAGGTTTCACTTTGAAATACAAGCAGCATTTTGAGTTAAGAGCTAACGCCAGAGGGAGTGCTAGCATGAGAACACAGGGCTTCAAGGGAGCAGCCTCAGTGCCTCATGCCGTTGTCCACATTGGGAGGTTGCTGTTTGCTCTTTTTTTTTCTTGAGGCACTTCGAATTAGTTGATTTTGCATGGTTTTTGTTCCTGGTGAAAGAGAGAAGGGGAGAGAGCAAGAGAGAGAAGGTGACTGGAATGAGTACAGTATGAAGAAAATTATGCTTCTGCCGCTTTACTTTGTGCTTCCTTGCCACAACTTTGTGCCTCTGCCATGTTAAAGTCCATATTTCTTTTTTATTTTTCCATGTAAATGTGTGTTTATACATTCTTTGCTATTTCTAAAGTATATTTTTATTTAAAAATACATAACAAAAAATGAGGGGTTTTCATGAGGCTGGAATGACTTAATAGCATTTCAATGGGAAATTTGCTTTGAAATGGGAGCAGTTTGAGTTAAGAGTGTGGTTGCAGTACAAAATAAACTCTTAAGTCAAGGTATCACTGTACTTAGATTGATCCTTCTTTTGACAGTGCAATCTACAAATATGGAACTCTAGTAGGCCTGGATTGGAACCATAGTGCGAGTAGATGCTCCTTTCCAAGCAATAACCCTGATCTTCCTTAAAATCTCTGCATTTACTTTCAAATATGGACAAAGAAATTTACTAGAAGTTTTAGTAAATAAATTTATCTTAAAACAAGCTAACTTACCCACAGGTGAGTCGATGTAAGAACAGTACCCCTATCCCTTAAATAAAGAAAGGAACCATCCCTTTCTTTGAATTGAGTGGCAAAGAATGAAGAATCAGTCAATCCTAGGAGAAGCTAAAAGAAGCATTGGACCCCCTTCACTCTCTCCACTTCAGTACTTTTTTCAGCCTTTTTGGATATTTGGCTGGGAAAATGGTGGTGGCATTGGCACTTTCCACTTTTCATGGAATAACCTCCCCCAAATTACCAATGGGTCACAACAAAATCCATAATTTTGCCCCCAAAACCTGCCTTCAACTTATCCAGCAGTATAAATGGCATTCCTTGACCAACTTAATAACTTTGCCTTACTAACCTGGTTGATTTCTCTATAAAAATCTGTAACTCACATGATAGTTCCTCATCCAAAAACTTAATTGCTATACATGCATAATCTATGCAGATACTCCAATTTCAAAGAACTCCTCCTATGTTTTTACTTTCAAACTCAGTAAGGCTCAAATCCATGCCATTCTTGTATCACATTAGACTCCCCTGTGCTTAGCTGTTTTCTTACTTATGTGAGACTTAAAACAAATGTAAATGTCTTCCTTTTCATAAATCATAAATGGATGTGTATTTTATTGTCTTGGAAAATAGCTAAAACAACACAGTTTGCACAAACTTTGCAAAGTACAGATTGCATCTGACAGCATAAATGATGGTAAAATAGAATAATTACCAAGACTTAGAGAAGGGGATGCAGGAAAGAAAATCTGGCCCCTTGTGAAATTTTTCTTCAATCCCCAAATTTTGTAATGTTGCAGTAGCTTAAAACCTTTTTTGAGCATCTAGATACATCATTCAGTCACCTAAAGAAAAGGATCAGACCAAGTTATTAATGGAATATGGAGACATCTGAAGGAAAAGAGCAAAGAGGAACAGATAGGTGGGAGGGATAATCTTTTATAATCTGCCCCATTTGTCTAAAATGCACATTTTTAAATGAGGAATGATAATTTAGTTGGTTCTTAAGTGATATTCCATTTTAATTACTATTATCTTGCTTTAGTAAATAGATATTTAAAGTGACAAAGGGTTGTCTGGTTTGTGAAATATTGGGGAAACTGATAATCCTCTTCAGCATGTATTAGCTTCTTAACTCAATTCTTACATAAATAATTAAACTGTCTGATTCTAATTCCCAGAGGGTTAAACATCATTGATAAAAATGAACAATCATGGACAAAAATAAGAACATTTCTTATATCTCCTGTCTCCCCTATGTATTTTGAACTTGCAGTATGGATACAAGCTTCATAGAACAACTTTTAAGACAAAAAATCCAGGTGCCAGGATCATATTTTATACTCTCTACTACCTAAGGTATATAAAGAGCCCCCGGTGGTGCAGCAGGTTAAATCACTGAGCTGCTGAACTTGCTGATGGAAAAGTCAGCAGTTTGATTCCGGGGAACCTCACTCCTATGGCTGGTAGGCCCAGCTTCTGCCAACCTAGTAGTTTGGAAGCATGTAAATGTGAGTAGATCAATAGGTACCGCTTCTGCAGGAAGGCAGTGGCGCTCCATGCAATCATGCTAGCCACATAACCTTGGAGGTGTCTATTGGCTTAGAAATGGAGATGAGTACAACCCAGAGTCAAGCACAAATAGACTTAATGTCAACAGGAAACCTTTACCTTCACCTAAAATATATTCCCAGTTGGGAATAACTGTTTCTCTTTGAAACAGAACAATGTGTGTATTTGCTTTAGAAATACATAACTCAATTTCTGCAAAATATCTGCATGCAAAACAATCAAAATTGTTTTTTTTAAAAAAAATAATGAATTGAATAAGAATTTACAAAATCAGTATAAGACAATGCAAGGAATAAGTAACTAGCAAATACTATATCGTTATTAACCGATTTGAAGACCACCGACAAAGCAGAACATTGCTAAGGAAGAACCATGATAGATTTGATGTAGGAAACAACTTGAAGGCATGTATTTACGACACATAAGATATCAATATACATCTCTGTATTGAATACATAGACATATATGGATAAGAGAACATGTGTACAGATCTTCAATCTATAAACATACATATGTAGATTATACCTAGAATATAGATATTGTATATACTCAAGTATAAGTCTAGTTTTTCAGTCCCCCTTTTAGGCTGAAAAAGCCCTATCTCGGCTTATAATCGAGTCAATGTTATTTATTATTTTACTCTGTTATTAGTATTATTTTATTACATTTGCGTTATTTTACTCTATTATTATTGTTATATTAATTATTTTACTCTATTATTACATTTATTCTTTTACTCTATTATTGTTATTATATTTATAATTTTACTCTATTATTACATTTATTTTTACTCTGTTATTATTATTTGAAGGATACATAAGCACATTTACATTGAAGAAGGTTAGAATCATGGTTTAATCAGTTGGACAATCTTATCTTAAATTACAGTTTTCTGTAAATCTTCAAAAACATTTTACCTAATGATGCCTCAATTACTGTCATTTTATTGGTATCTATTTTTATTTTGAAATTTACCATTAGTGGCTGCATTTCCCACTCTCGGCTTATACTCAATATGTTTTCCCAGTTTTTTGTGGTCGAATTAGGTGTCTCGGCTTATATACTGTAGCACAGCAGTTCTTGTTTGTGCCTGGAGGGCAGGGGACAGGGCCTGGGGTCCCATTAGCATTAGAACCGGCCGTGCCAGAACTGGATTCTGAGGATGAGCTAGATGACTGGGGCGAAGGGCAGCTTTCCCCGCAAGAGCCTCTTTCACCCACAGAGAGCTTGGCCTGGGAAGAAATGTGTTTTGGTCCAAGGGATGATTCAGATCACCAGGTGCAGTCTGATAGTGATCCAGGGAGTTATGAACACCCGGGAGGGAGATCTTCCCAGGAGCCCCTTGAGGAAGATATGGAACAAAGCGCATGGGAAATGGCTAGGGAGGAAAGCTCTCAGAGAGATAGCAACACAGCTGCCGAAAGACAAGGTCGAACCTTTGATAGGAGACGGAGCATTGAGGCTAGTAGGAGGGATTGGTCCCGAGCCCTAGACCGGCCGAGGTCCGTCAGCAGAGATTGGAGACGAAGAAACCTAGAGCGTCGAGGACCTCGGCCGAAGGATTAAGTATAGGATCCGTGGGAACGAATCCTCAGTTCTCCGGCCACGTCTTACCTGAATAGGCGTGAAGCGGAGTGGGACCACAAGCTAAGCTGTGGTCATCAAGCCTTGCCTTGCCTTTGCATTACCTTGTCTTGTTTCCTGATCCGCATTGGTTGCGGAGCTTTGCCCTGTTTCCTGATCCGCATTGGTTTGCGGAGCCTTGCCTGGTTTCCTGATCCGCCTCGGCTGCGGAGCCCTGCCAAGCCTTTTGCCTATTTTGCTACGTTATTTTGGACATTGTTACTTTGAACCTTTTGAACTATATCATATCATATTGGACTATATTCTTTGGAACTGTTTTTATACTCAATAAAGTAGTTAGCCTTCAGTACGGCTCTGTGTGTGTGATTAAGGGGCCCGCCAAGTCCGTGCATTGTGACATATACGGTATATTGTTTTGCCATTTTGGCACTTCCACTCAGTTTCTGATTGTTCTTCCAGTCAATAATTTATTTATTTATTTATTTATTTATTCATTCGACTTAATATACTGCTCTCTCTGGAGCCCAGAGCGGTTTACAGAGTTAAAAACAGATAACCACATAAAATGCAATAAAACCAGATAAAACCCCCAGTTAAAATCAAATTCCAGCAGAACTGCAATGGCAGTAGGAATATGCTGACAGCGACACAACAAGATGCTGATAACACGGCATTGGTTATGGACCAAATGCCTGTCTGAATAGCCAGGTCTTTACGGCTCTACGGAACGGCATTAAGTCCCGGATGGCTCGCAGCTCTTCGGGGAGGGTGTTCCACAGGGTTGGCGCAGCTACGGCAAATGCCCTCTGCCGCGTGCTAGCAAATCTATAGACCTTAATGCCCGGCACATCCAATAGATTGAGCCCCTCTGAGCGCAGTGATCTCCTGGGCACATAAGGGGTAAGCCGCTCCCTCAGGTACACTGGCCCCAAACCATATAAGGCCTTGAAAGTTAAAACTAACACCTTGAAGGTGACCCGGAATTCAATGAACATTTGGCACTTTTCTATCCCATATTCATCATCAGATATTATTGTGTATTTGCTATTCTAGTCCGGACTTGGAATGAACAGTAGTTTTATGTTTTCTTTTTCTGCCACTCTTTCTGTATATGCAAAATTTGTTTGTAAAAATGGTAATTTGTTATCATGATAAGACAAACAGAATTATCTCCCCATAAATTAAAATGAGAGTATTATTGAATTTAATCTCTCTTTATCAAGCAGTCTGTGCTTCTTAGAATGAGAGGTCCTTGGAGTAAATGGGAATTAACTGTGGAAAAGAATTACTGAATATTATGAAGCTGTCACTTCAGCTTTCCAGATCATCATGTAGATATTAGAGTTGCTGGGTGCATACCAACTTTGTGGATGATTTCAGTGTATAAATTCTCAGGCAGAACAGTAATTGATCATCATCCATATTTATTTACACCGTGAAAGCCTGTCACAGTTTTACTGGAAGATGGAGGTTTTTTTTAGCCTTGTGCCATATCTCTGCATGAAATGAAGTCCCATTTTTTGTTCTTGAAATAATGCACTAACAGGTCAATTAATCAATTTGGATAAAACATAGACCTTTTAAAAACTAAAGCTGTATTCTCTTTCTTAAGCAAAGTAGATTTTCAATTGATTCAGGAAATGAGATGTGTTTATGAGAACTATTTGAGGCTTAGACATGTTTATCTTTCATCAGGGGATGAGAAGAGAAGGAAAGTTATCTGTTGTATGGGGTTTTATTTCCATGTGCTATCTCTCCATAGAAGAGGCTCAATGTCTATTGCCCTGAAAACCCATTTGTTTGGTGACCAATTTTCTTTTTCTTCACTGTCATGAGAAACAAGCCCAGTTTTTATATCCTATTATCATTCACACTAATAACGTCATACCAGATGTTCAGAGAAATGTGTATTCCCTATTATTAGCTCCATCTTCCTTCAGAGATATGCATTACACTTTTAGATTAAGCCTCTGTTTAATTCCAGTGACCAATCACAAAACTAAACATGCTAAATGCAAGATACTGTGTTATGACAAGCAAATGTCTTTCACTACGTAGGGGAAGAATTTTGCAAAGAGAATGTGTTAAACATTTCGTCTGCTTTTATGCATAGTGATTATAGTGCTTTTTAATGCTAGAAAATAAAAAAAACCTTTCTAAGCAGTATAGATAGACTTCTCTGTCACCTTCTCACACCATGCAGCAAAATATGTGGTGGCAGAGAGGAAAGCATCTCTTTCTTCCCTACGTAACTAGATATTTCCCCAAATATTGTGGAACTGCACTGCAATACAATACTGGAAGAACAAAACATAGATGAAACATAATCAAAGGAAGCATTTTTTCCAATCATGGAAGGCTTTTCTCATATCCCTCACTCCCAATTTTCAGCCCCAATTTTCTGTGATTTATATTTATCGTATCAAGAGCAAACCAAGGGTACAGTTATAATGGGCTTTTAAAAAAATCCACAAAGTTTGAAAACTTTGCATTATATTTAACGTCCTTTGACTAGTAGCTGGCCACTTGGAGTGCCTCTGGTGTTATTATAAGATGGTCCTCCATTGTGCATGTGGCAGGCTCAGTCTGCATTGTAATAGATGGTTTGTGGTTTGCTCTTCTCCACACGCACATGTCGTGGACTCTACTTTGTAGCCCTATTTCGTAAGGTTGGCTCTGCATCTCATGGTGCCAGAGCACAGTCTGTTCAGCGCCTTCCAAGTCACCCAGTCTTCTGTGTGATCAGGAGGGAGTCTCTCATTTGGTATTAGCCATGGATTGAGGTTCTGGGTTTTGGCCTGCTACTTTTGGAGTCTGGCTTGGTAAGATGTTCCTGCAAGTGTCTCTGTAGATTTTAGAAAACTATTTCTTGATTTAAGGTGTTTGTGTGCTGGCTGATATTTGAACAGGTGATAGACCGGAGATGTCACTATTGGCTGCTATTTCCCAGCAGATGTCAGGTGGTGCAGTACCAACTAAGCAATGTAATTTATCTAGTGGTGTAGGACGCAGACATGGCTCATTAAGAGCCACATCCAATGTGAGATGATAGTTTGACACAGCTCTAATTCTTACTTTACTTCCTCAAATCTGTTTTGTCTCTTAATCACTTAGAATATGTTGCAGAGCTGATTAGTCACCAACAATTTTTTTAATTTTTTTTTTGTGTTTAGCTAGCAATAGGCAACAGGCTTTAGATCAGGCGTATGGCATAAAGGAAGATTTGGACCAATCCATATGGCCACTCCTGCCTACTGACAACATGTATGTTTTGCTGTCCTTAAATTTCCAACCAGTATGAGAAAAGTAACTGGCTTCTTCCCAAATTAGATTGTCAGACGACGCCCCATAAAAATAAAATAAACTATTTTACTTAAACAAATGCTCAAGCTGCTCCAGTTTTAATGTTGATCCTAAAATAAGACAGGGCTGGAACTCATGCTAGTTCAGCTAAGGATGTGAGGTGTTGTGGTTTGGGATGTGATTTTTTGGTAATGTTCCTGAATGTTCTATGAGATTCTGTTAACAATTTTGAGAACATTCTGTTCCAAAATGTGTGCAAAAAAAATGTTATCTGAGCAGAAGAATTGTGTTTCCAGCACAAAAAGTGCTTGGATAGAAACCTATTTTGCATAAAATGTGCACAATGATGATAGTGATGATTATTTTCTCAAAAAACAACATGTTCAACGTGTGAAATAGCATTTTCTGCCCAGTGAATAATATTATGCACAGAAAATGCTGTTCTCTCTGCAAACAAATGATCATTTTGCATAGCTTATGTCCCAAAATGCTAAAATTAATTTTTGAAATTTTGTATGCTTCTTTGAGTCCCCTGCAAAGGTGAGAAGAGTGGGATATAAATAAATAAAATAAATAAATTTAAAAATAAAATTGTGGTCACTTTGGGGTTCTTCTTGTTAGGTTTATCAATACCCATTTTAAACATTTTTTCATATATTTTTTTCAGTAGTTTTTGCATTCTGGTTGAAGACCTTCCACCACTCGTAATTGGGAATCAACTTCATTGTTTATTAACACATTATCTGTGACTGTAGCAGACAAGCCTTCTCTGTAAGGTGATGGGTAGCTTCCTGAGTTGAGTATAGGATACCCCAGTGCAAAGGGATACTCATGACCTCCTTGGATCTTAATGTTTGGATCCTGAAATGATGATGGTTTATGATGATGTATTCATACACCTGGTGAGGTATTAACTTCTATTGCTCCCAGCACTGGAGTTTCTGCATGGCAGGTCTCATTATCATGAATAAACTTTATGAGGACTAGAACCATAGAGTTGGAAGGGCTGTAAGGGCCATTCAATCCAACTCCCTCCCATACAAGAGCACATAATCTAAGTGCTACCAGCAGATTGACATCCAACCTCTGTTTATAAAGCTCTATAAAAAGAGACCCTACCACACTTTGATGCAGGATATTCTGCTGTTGAACAGCTCTTAACCATCAGGCAGTTTTCCTAAAGTTTAGGTGGAATCTATTTTCCTTTAGTTTGAATCCATTGCTCTTAATGTCTGGAGTAGCAGAAAACAAGCTAGCTCCATCTTTAATATGGTATCAAATATTTAAACATGACTGTCATGGCCCCTTTTAACCTTCTCCTCTTCAGGTTAAATGTAACCTAAATGTGTCAACCTATAGGGCTTGGCTTTCAGACCTTTGACCATTTTGATCACCCTTCTCTGGACATATTCTAGCACTTTCCTTCTTGAATTCTGTCACTATCCTTCTTGAATTGTGGTACCCAGAAATGAACATAATATTTCAGATGAGGTCTGACCAAAACGGAATAGAGTGGAACTGTTACTTTCCTTTACCTATACCCCTAATTGGTGCAGCCTAGAATCACATTAGCTTTCTTAGCTGCTGCAGTCCAGCACCATGGTTTTTAACTGCCCCAGGGATGGTTTATTTATGGAGGTGGTAAACCTTTGTGTTCTAGATGCTAAGACTGCAGAAAAGTACACTAATAGCAATCACTATGTCTATGATCAAAATTATTTAATCATTAATTTTCAGGCTACTATTTCAATCCATGAATTTTAAAACATATATCATGCAAACAAGTAGATGTTTGCACATGTAAGAATGGAATTGGAGATGTCTCCTTTCTATCAACTCTGTCCTATTTTTTCCCTTTCTATACCCTGAAGATAACACAGCTTTCAATCAACTGACCACTTATATGATGGGAAACATGATGTTTAACTTCATCTTAATTACATGGATATGAGGAATCATGATTGGCAGACAGCTTCAAAGAATCAAAAAAGCAAAGCCTTAGGTGACATTTTGTGAGGGAAGGAGGAAAGAAGTTGGGGGAAAGGAAAGATGAAAATTAATTGGTCATTGTCAATATTTACTGATATCAAATATATAAGATAATAATCTTAGAGTCCTAAAAGACTTCAAGGCTGAAATACTGAATAAGTCTTTTTGACTGCATTGTTTTAATTTCACTGTCTTCACCTTTGATATATTTGCTAAATAGCTGCATGTCAAATCTAGATCATGGATTTCATGTTGATCTTGCTATTTATAGAGTTGCTACAAAAATGTCACCTAAAGTGAAATTTGATATGAAATTGTGCTCCTTTCCTGACACACAATCTTACAATAATTTCAAGTGGTTCAAAAGTATCTGGACTGAGTCACTTTGTTTTACAGTTCAACTGTTGTACTGCCTATCCATGAAATATTTCTGAAATAGCATTCAGAGAGTAAAATGATACAGATAAACTTCAAGTGAAAAGTAATATAACTCAAGAATCAAGAGTCATAAAAAGAAGCGCAAGAAATGAAATACAAAAGTCATGAAAAGTCAGAAAAGTTGATATTCATTCATTATTGCATTTGTATTGTCTGAGAAGGATAGAAGGTGCCTTTGAGGATTTCTGCTACAATAATTTAGGATCCATCTTCATTCATACAGTGTGACACCACATTAACTGCCACAATCAAATGCTGTGGAATCCTGGGATTTGTGGTTTGATGAGGCACCAGCACTTTGTGACAGAGAAGGCAAAAGTCCTCATAAAACTACATTCCCCATGGTCCCATACCATGGAGCCATGGCAATTAAAGTAATGTCAAACTACATCAATTCAGCAGTGTCAATGCATCCTTAGTCATATATGTGGAGATATTATGTAACTTGCTCTGAGTAACATGGGAAGGTGTTTGCATTTCCACTTCAAACAGAAAGATCTCTTCTCTAATTTCTGCTTAAGAGTTCTATCAAGGAAAACAAAATGGGACAGTGTCCAAGCATGTGCTATTTTTGCTTTAGCAGTATTACTCAACCCATGGGTCTCCACACATGTTAATGAATTAAAGGAGAAAACTGAGGTGTGCACATTCCTTAGGGACTGTGGTTATTGCACTACACTAAGCCTATTGGGAATATTACAGTCAGATATTTTCATCATTAGAAAGTACTCCACATAAAGCCTTTGTCCAAAAATAATAGAACAAGCAAAGGGAGAAATTACTGCTACATCAATTCTCTAAGGGGGTGCTATTATCAGGAACAGGGAGGAACTGTGGCATTCTTTTCAATCAAGTTGTCAAGGGATAGGAACTCAGCTGTTATAAACTAGCCACTGGCAGCTTTGGAAGATTCTTTCTATCCTGACTCTCAAGTAGGAGTTTAGAGAAACCCCAGTAGAGCTATCCCATTGCCCCCAGGGTTTGTGTACACATGAGAGTTCTCTACCAACTCTCCCGAGGAGTTAAACTTAAAGGACTCTGATGTTGTTTTCCTTCAAAAAATCTATGCTTTAGAATGAACAAAATAAAAAGTATTCTCTAGTTGTTCACTTGGAGTCATTTATGTTAAAGGTGAGTAAAACTCGCATCAGGAGTAATAGCTGTTGAAAAATAGGCTTTAGTGTGATTCTTTTGCTATAGCACTTTTTACACGATTCATATACTAGCAATTTTGCTACGCTCAGTATCTATTTTCCTCTAGCGATGTTTCATTGATAATTTAATGTCAGTGAATGGAAGTGGAACATATTTTTAATCCAGATTGAATCCGAATAGCCAAGTGAATGAGATCTTCTAATGAAGCCGTTTTAAAATCAGAGTATCTTCCTTTGAAGAAATGTGTCTACTTGATCTTGTTGAAATAGAGAGAAAAAATCATATGAATACATTGATTGTTTATCCAGGTATTACATTGGTTCATTTTGTAAATATGTCAAAAATGTGTTATTTAGTTCACTTTGTACCTAAGATCAGGGCAGTATTTAGTGTAACTCTTGTGCTAAAGAGTATAAAGGAACCCGTTGTCCCATTTCTCTTTCTATTTTGCTATTGGCATCAATAGTAATAGAACTGGGTAAGTAGCACTTCCTATGCACTGTGCTATTGCAAGCATTTGTGCAATGGAATAAAAAATTGCATTTGATTCTGGCACTTGACTGAAAATAAGATTCTTGTAAGTAATAGAAGCCTTATGGTAGTATAATGAGATCATTACATCCAACCCAGGGATAGTGATTTCACCTCAACCTTATGCTTAGGTACTGGTGAGATGGTATAATTGTTTCTAAAGCAATCAATTTCTTTTAGGTTGATGATTTCACAGAGAGTGAAATCATTTTCCAGTATCCCAATAATTAAAAATTATATGGGTGGAAGATTACCCTGTTGCCAGTTCATATTTCATGTCACTGCAGCCCTAGATGACACAAGATTTTGGTATATAAAGTTGGTATCTTGTGCAGAATTTTAGTAGGGGTAGCACAGTATCCTTAAATAAACATGGTTATCACTATTGGTTAGTCAGATTTAGAAATCCTTGGTGAGCCACTGAAATGTTTCCTTGAATTATAGAGATTCTATGTAATTTGTCCCTCAGCTAACCCATTCTGCAGTACTCCCGTAGGACATTTATAGGGAATGTACAACCCATGGTTGTACATTCTGCCACCAGATCTCTGAGATGCAGTTATCATCACCCTGCATAAGAATAAAGGATCAAAATCTGAATGCTCTCACTATCGAAGTATAACTCTGCTTTCCATTGCTGGAAAAATCCTTGCAAGGATACTCCTGAACAGATTAGTTCCTGCTATTGCAGAAGAACTTCTCCCTGAAAGCCAATGCGGCTTCAGAGCTAACAGGAGCACCACAGATATGGTATTTTCCCTTAGACAACTGCAAGAGAAATTGTAGAGAGCAGAACAAAGCACTCTATGTAACATTTGTCAACCTTACCAAAACCTTTGACACTGTGAGCAGAAAAGGTCTGTGGCAGATTCTGGAACAACTAGGATGTCCCCCCCAAATTCCTCAAAATGATTATCCTGCTACATGAGAGCCAGCACAGTCAAGTCAGATACGGCGATGCTCTCTCAGAGCCCTTTCTAATAACAAATGGAGTGAAGCAAGGTTGTGTTCTTGCATCAACCCTATTTACAAGCTTCTTCAGCATGATGCTCCAAAGGGCTATGGCAGATCTCGAAGAAGACAGCATATATATACACTATCGTACTGATGGCAGCTTGCTCAACTTAAGCTGTCTGAGGGCTCGCACTAAAACTCTAAACCAGTGGTTCCCAAACTTTTTTGGCCTACTGCCCCCGTTCCAGAAAAAAATTTACTCACCGCCCCCATAGAAATTTTTTTAATTTTAATAGCAATTAAATAGAAAGATATATGTATTAATATTTCTACCTTTTTCGTAAAATATAATAAAGTTGTAAATTAAAAACATTGAAGTTTGAAATTATGAAACTATTTATTGAACTCAGAATAGAAAGGTAATACAAAAAGAGTTAAAACATTCAAAATAATCTTAATGAGAAGGATGAACCTGGTATGCTGCTACCAATCTAGTAATCCTCAGCTCTATTTTCATCAGCAGTAATCTCAAATCATCACGATTGACTATTTTGCAATTGGTTTCTTTTTTCGTTAATAAATTGGTTACCGCACTGAATCGATGTTCCACTAAATATGTAGAAGGACATTATTATTATTGTTATAAGACGCAACCGGTTGGAAGGGAACCCCAAAGGTATTATTATTATCCCTTGCTTGACGAGAGGAGGAGGGAGCAGGAGGAGGGAAGAAGAGACACACACAGAGAGATGGATGGTAGCCTGTCACCTGGCTCACGCCACCGCCCCCACTGCCCCCTTACAAGGGTTTGGCGCCCCCCAAATTCTCCTGAGCCTTCCAGCGCCCCCCTAGAGCCTTCCACCAGGGGGAGGTACCGCCCACTTTGGGAACCATTGCTCTAAACTAAGTCTGTTGCTTTTTGCTGAGATGCTGCCCATTCAGAAGCAGTCCTGCAGCACCTAACATCCTGCTTTGCAACAACTGCAGAGCTGTTTGGGCTGGAAGTCAGCCTGAAGAAAACGTAAGTTCTCTACCAGCCTGCACCACAGGAAGAACACCATCATCCCCACATCAGTATAGGCAAATCTGTGCTTAAGTCCGTTCAGCAGTTCACCTACCTGGGAAGCATCATCTCTTCAGATGCCAAGATTGATAAAGAGATAGATCACAGATTAGCAAAGGCATATAGTGCATTTGGAAGGCTTCACAAAAGAGTCTGGAGTAACAAAGACCTGAGACAAAGCACCAAAATCAGTGTGTACAGAGCTATCGTACTGTCTGTTCTCCTATATGGGTCTGAAACATGGGTCACCTAACGCCAAAACCTACGACTCCTCGAACACTTTCATCAGCCCTGTCTTTGCTCAATCCTAAATGTACACTGGACGGACTATGTGATGAATGTTGCTGTCCTTGAGCAAGCAGGGATCACAAGCATTGAGGCCATGCTATTGAAAACACAGCTGCTTTAGGATGGAGGACCACCGCCTCCCTAAGATACTACTCTATGATGAACTTGTCACGGGTCAGCGCAAGAGAGGCGCCCCAAAAAGGAGATATAAGGACTCCTTGAAACAACATCTCAGGCTCGGCGAGATTGATCACCAACAATGGTCCACCTGGCTTCACATCGGGAGGCATGGAGACGCACTATCCATAATGCTGCAACTTCTTTCGAGAAGACATGCCAAATGAGTCTCGAAGAGAAATGACAACGCAGAACGAACCGCAACTTGGAAACAACATCACCCAGGGAGACTTTCTGCTGTGCTTTCTGCAACTGGACTTGCTTACCTCGGATCGGCCTTCTTAGTCATCAACACGCTTGTAGAAAGCATGGGATGAGACCTTCCTAAGAATCTTTGTTCACAAAGTAATATGTGTGTGTGTGTGTGTGTGAGAGAGAGAGAGAGAGAGAGAGAGAGAGAGAGAGAGAGAGAGAGAGAGAGGACAACCCATGGATCACACACCTTTGGTGTACTTTAGGCACCATTATAAGAGTCAATTTTTCTAGGTCATTCTAATCCAAAAATGACCCTCCATATCTGAAAA
Organism: Anolis apletophallus; assembly: GCA_030556195.1. NCBI lineage: Eukaryota > Metazoa > Chordata > Lepidosauria > Squamata > Anolidae > Anolis > Anolis apletophallus. Next base: position 93,040,068 of record JARBWK010000012.1, on the reverse strand, counting down.
TCCCTTGAAAATCAGCTGAAATGATGTCACAATCATTGTCAGTATTGATATCATTGGCTCACTGGTGAGGCAGATGGAGTTCAAAATGACCCTTGAAATAATTGCCTATCCTTGCTATCCGTGACTGTAACAAAACTGTTTTCTTTCTATTTGAGATTCATCACTCCCCTCTGAAGCCTTTTACAAGAAGACACTTGCTAAATTGTCTCTCAAGGAAAGGGCCTGACTAGATTATCTTTGTGCTAATTTCCAACTCTATGATTATATGAAGTCATGGCATCTCTTGCTCTTTTAAATCACTGCAGATGTAGCAATGAATACCTGAATATAAGGTTCATTTCCTCCATTTATCCTCCATGTCAAAGTGAGAGCAGAGCTTGCAATCATCCTGTCATCTTCATCAGCCGTTGATGATTTTATCTTAAAGCACAAAGGAAGAATGTTTCCATAATCATGTGAATCAGATAAAGAGCTTCCACACTGATTTCTGGAGGATGCCTATTCCGAGTGCATTAAATTTTCAGCAAAAGCATTTTGAATAGTCTTTGGCTTCAAAATGAATGCTTCTACAAAGTAATTAGATATTTCTAATATTAGGCATCTGTCATGCAGACATACTGTACATACAGAAATTTCACTTCGGAGACCTATTTATGCTATAGTTTAAATACTGATTTAAAAAGAAAGCCTCAGATTTTGAAACAGCTTGTGTTTATTTCCAGATAAAGAAGACTGAAATAAGTTCATCAAACTAGTACAAATATAAATATTATTCATATTATTGTCAAAGGCTTTTATGGCTTGAATCACTGGGTTGTTTTACATTTTTAGGGCTGTATGGTCATGTTCCAGAAGCATTTTCTCCTGACGTTTCGACTGCATCTATGGCATGCATCCTCAGAGGTTGTGAGGTCTGTTGGAAACTAGGAAAAATGGGGTTTATATATCTATGGAATGTCCAGGGTAGGAGAAAGAACTCTTGTTTTCAAGGTGTGGCTTCTTACTGCCTGGGGGAATCCTTATTTGAGAGGTAATTAACTGTCCCTGTGATAACAGTAAAGAAAGAACAACACTCAAAAACAGGAATTCCAGACAAGAAACAATTAGGGACTTCACTTCTCAACAAAGGATTTCCCCAGGTAGTAAGAAGGCACAGCTTGAAACTGCTAGGCCTTCAAATGCTAATCAAGGTGGCCAAATGAAACATTCACACCTACCTCCAACAGACAAGAGTTATTTCCCCCATCTTGGACCTTCCACAGATATATAAACCCAATTTTCCTAGTTTCCAACAGATCTCTCAACCTCTGAGGATGCCTGCCATAAATGCATGTGAAATGTCAGGAGAGAATGGTTCTGGAACATGGCCAAACTGCCCTAAAAACGTACAACAATCAAATTATTCATATTCATAAAAACTTGTTTCGCTCCCATTCTTTTGCCAGTTCAATGTAATTTTAGGTAGATAGTTTCCCTACTACTTTCAGCCACCTCTCTTTGGACAACAGACCTCACTATTAAGACAGGAATTAAAAGCACACAGCAAGAATAGCAGAAGAAGGACAAGTGTTTTGAGCCTTGACTATCAAAAAAGTCCATATAACAATCCTTACAATCTTATTGATGCTGGACAGTGGCAGAAAAGATAAATGTGATGCCTGTGCCACAGTAGGTAAAGTCTCACCCGCATGGCAAAAGGAAGGAACTATTTTGCAATATTCTTTATTATGGCCAGAGCTGTATGCACACATCCTTCTAGTAACTTATAATCACTCATTTGCTATTCCATCGATACTGAAAATGGGTACAGTATAAAGTTATAAAACATTGATGAAGTCTAACTACTCAAAAACCATGTAGAGGAGTTCATAAAGAAAAAGCAATTTATCTTTTTTGTCTTTGGAGGATGAGCTGTTTTAAGTATCAAGCTGAATTGAAGAGATGTTGCCCCATTATGAGGCTAGACTGTGATGAGATGAAAGGTGCATTTATCGCTTGTGTATGAATTGACCACTTTTACACACACTTTATCTTTGTAGCGGAATCCAAAGAGCAAAACATAGCAGTGCTGATCTCAGGTATAACACTGTTTTCCAAGGGAAGAATCATAATCTAAAAACTAAAGAAAACAGATTCTGTTATCATTATCATATTCAACTTGTGTAGGTTCTAGTCTTTACAATGTTTATAAATAAGGAAGAAATATATGTATTACTTCTGAGATAGGAGGAAAGAAACACTGACCAGGATTATAGAATAGATTGTTTATAACAATCTTAGAGACTGTCTATTTCTATCTATGTGCATGTGTGTGTCTGTTGACTTAAGGTTCCCAAATAATCTTTTTAGGGTTTTCTTAGGCAAGGAATATTCAGATGTGGTTTTGACAGTTCTTTCCTGTGAAATATAGCACACAGTACAGGCAGTTCCTGAGTTACAAACATCCGACTTACAACAATTCATAGTTAAGAATGTGTATGTTTGTGTCAGGAGCATCTTGAGAAACTGCAAATCACTTCTGGTATGAGAGAATTGGCTGTCTGCAAGAACATTGCCCAGGGGATACCCGAATGTTTGATGTTTTACCATTCTTGTGGGAGGTTTCTCTCATGTCTGTGCATGGGGTGCTGGAGCTGACAGAAGGAGCTCAACCCACCCTCCCCAAATTTGAACCATTGATCTGTTGGTTAAATCAGAGCAGAGAGGGTTGAGTTCCCTCTGTCAGCTTCAGCTCCCCATGCGGGGACATGAGAGAATGAGGATGAGAGAACGGGAACTGTGAGAAATCTACCCCTCGGAAGGAAAATTCATTCTTAAAAGAGTCATCATGGGGGAAAGGGGTTTCCACTGAAGCTTTATCACCAATCCTTGTTTCCACAAATTTTTCAAAATCCAATTATCACAGGAAAATAAAGTGAGGTAAAATCTTTTGAACAAGAGTGCATAAGATTTTAATAAACACCACAAGGGTGTTAACCCTTCCCTATGCTATCCAAAGCTTAGATAAATAGATAGATAGATAGATAGATAGATAGATAGATAGATAGTAGGCCTGTTTGATTTTTTAAAATGGTTCAAAATTCGCTTCGGATCTAGGGGGCACTGGCACTTTGAATCTGATAGACTTTCGAAATTTTTCATTAAAGTTTCAAAATTGATTTGGATTAATTCTGAAATTTCAGAATGACTTTGTTAATGGCGGACACACATGTTTAACCCAGTTTAGACTGGGACGCGGAGGTAAGAAATCGGTGTCAAACTGGCGTCAGACAAAAAAAAATCAGATTCACAGGCAGCTCCCTCTCTGGTTCCACCCTCAGATGTGGAGGAACGCCGCTCTGGGGGCTGGGGAGTGGAGCCGAGGGACAGGCAGGACTCTTCCCAGGGGCTCTGGCTGCCTTTCAACCGACTGTTTTCTGCCCGCTGAGCAAGAGGACGTGTAGGACTCACCCTCAGTCTCGCTAATGTGCTTTGCAAGCCAGGGGCTGAGATCTGGAGATTTCCTCCTGATCACCCAGGCCTTCCCCCAGCGGAGGGAAAGCCTGGAAGATCAGGAGGAAATTTCCTCCAGATCTCATCCCCTGGCTTGCAAAGTGCGTTAACTGCGTGCTTTGCAAGCCAGGGACCCAGATCTGGAGGAGATTTCCTCCCTATCGCCCAGGCTTTCCCTCCGCTTGGGGGGGGGGGGGAGGCCTGGGTGATCAGGAGGAACTCTCCGGATCACAGCCCCTGGCTTGCAAAGCACATAGGCGAAACTGAGGGTGAGTGTTGCGCATCCTCTTGCTATGCCAGTTTGACGCCAATTTCTTTCCGATAATGGCGGCCATGGCTTCGAATTACCAACTTCACTTCAGGGTTGCTTACATCACTTCAGAACCGCTTCTAAAGTGATTTTAATATGAATTTATTCCGAATTCAGAACCAGCACGACAAACCTAACCAGGCCTAATAGATAGACAGACAGACAGACAGACAGACAGACAGATAGATAGACTGGAGTTACACTTTTAAATGCACCAGTTTCAATTTACATACAAATTCATCTTGAGAACAAACCCACAAAATCTTGTTTGTAACTTTGGGACTGCCTATACTTGGTATCTGCTTCTAAGATTAGATGGGATCTGGTGCTATTGGTTGAGCAGGTCTGAGTTTGTTGAACAGAAGAGTAGACTTTGTAAAAGGTTGTCATTCCCATATTTAAAAAAATATTCAAGCACTTCTGTAGGTAAACTTTAGCATGTGTAAGCTAAAGTGCTGTTGGTGGCTTACTTATTCAAAAGTTTCCCTATGGAAATGGAGATGTGCACATTGTGTTATTGTGCGTAGATGTGCATGCACAGATATATGTATATATGTAGGTGTGCATGCATATTTAAGTTTGCATTCAGCTGTTCAGTCTTGCCATTCAACTTAAATGTTTCAATGTGCAACTCCACATTGAACAACAAACATTTTACAACAAACTTTGCCACCACATTGCGCCGCCTTGTATCGATGACTGGTTTTAACTGCTTATCGTGATGTCTTCGACATTTTAATTGTTTTTTTAGGAATGTTTTTATGATATTTTATGATGTTTTAGGATGGTGGCAAAGTTTGTTGTAAAATGTTTGTTGTTCAATGTGGAGTTGCACATTCTGTGTAATTTTGCTATGTTGGAAACCGCCACGAGCCTTGGGGAGAGGCGGTCTAGCAAATTTGAATAATAAATAAATAAATACATTGAGAAATGTATACTTTGCAACCCCACTCTAGAATCTTGGCTATCAATTGATTCAAGGGGATGTGAGTCAACCCAAGAGTGGGAAAATATGTGAAGATCTCTGTATGTATATTTTAAAATGCATGTCATTTGGTGAATTTATGCCATTTCAGAATCAGTCTATATTGTAAACTCACTTCTATACCATCCTAAACTCAGATCATATAATTAAAATGACTGCTGCAGGTATGCCATCTTAAATATTTTTTGTAAATAATTGAAATTGTTTCCCATTACTTTGCACCCTGCAAAACTTGACTAGTCTAAGTAGTTTGGCTGTAGTCAAAAGAGTATTTTAGCTAAGCTGTTCAGTGTTTCTTCTCTCTGGCTGCATTGCTCAGCTGAAATTGGATTGCAGGATTAGAAGGAAAGAGATGTCTTTGATCTGTTTGAAGAAAGCATTTTCAATTTTGAAGAGTATCTCAGTGGAAGGTAACAACTGCACAATGTGGGATCATGCCAGTTAGAACTCCTAATCATCTGATTGATCTGCCTTGCCATTTCAGTGCTACCGTGAACACCTGCTATCATTTTATTTTGAGTTTGATGATATTATGCATTCATTCCCTGACTTTAAAAAATTATATAAGTATAAAGACTTCTTTTTCTAACTCCAGCAATTCCTGAGTTTAAAACAATTTGTCTCCTTCAAAAAGAGAAAACAGTTATGCCTCCACTTCAATGCTGGCTGTCTGTAACCTTTGCAAGGTAGAATAGCACAATGCCATAATTGTAAGAGGTAGCAATTTAAGCATGACTATATTCAATGGTTGCAAGTATACACATCTCTCTCACATTTAAAGATGGCATATATACCTGTCATTTCCTTTCTCTTGGTTTTAGCCACCTCATATTTGTTCCTGTATCTCTAGATAGTGTCTTCTTCAATTTTACAGTCTACAAAAGATTACTGATATCTGTCCTATTGGCTGAAACAATTACATTTGTCTGTTTCTATTTTGCTTATGAGAGTAGATGAAATATTTTTTGGTATTCCATTATCATAGTTTGAAAGATAGCATAGCATGTTCATATTCAGTATTTGTATATTTGTACACAGTGCATTTGTGTATTTGCGCACTCAATTTATTTATTTCTTATGTTATTTTATTTACTGCATTTATATCCCGCCTTTCTCACCCCAAAGGGGACTCAGGCAGCCCACAACAAAGGCACAACTCAATGCCATGGGATACACATATAGAATAAAACAACATGTACTTTAAAATCATAGAATTAAAACATACCAAACCTAAAAACAATTACTTAAAATCACACATTCCAAAAGCATATTCCAGAGCCACTCTAGTTGTCACTTACATTATTCATTATTGCATTATTGGTTCATAGAAGGAAATAAATTCAGACAGGTAAGCTGGGCTAGAACAGTTTAGGGCTTTATAGGCTAAAGCCAGCACTTTGAATTGTGCACGGTATCAGACTGGCAGCCAGTGGAGCTGGCACAACGGTGGGGTTTTGTGCTCCATATGCCCCGCCCATTGGACTACTTGAAGCTTCCAAACAGTCTTCAAAGCAACCTCACATAGAATGCATTGCAATAGTCTATTCAAGATGTAACAAGAGCATGGACTACCATGGCCAAATCTGACTTCCCAAGGTACGGGTACAATTGATGTAAAATGAAACCACCACCATTACCCATCTTCACTAAAAATTTAAGTTCCAGAGAGAATTGAAGAATGAAAAAGTTACAAACTCTAATCATGTGAATTTGTTGCAGGCACCTTCCGTTTGTTTCCTCACCAACCTATCAGCAATCCTTAGCAACTTAGGAAAGCAAATCCGTAGGGAGACAACACAACACCATGACACATAGTCAATAATCTGACTAATACTTTTCTTCCTGACTTTTTCAAACTCCTTTGTCACTTGGCATTTGTTGTTGTTGTGAAGTCTAGGGCAATTATAAAAGAGAACTCTGGCCTGTTTTATCCTCAGTCATATTAATATTACTTTTTAAGAAAAAATGCTTCTGATTCTCTACTTTCCACCCCTTTTTTAAAAAAAGCAGTGGTTGCTAGGCTGCTGCTTCTTCAGCCATCTGAAGCTTTTTGAGGCCATTCTTTCTCTGATAGTGCTTTTCAAGTAGTGGATTTAATGATTCAATGTTTCCAGGAGGAGGTGTTTTGTCTGTTTGCGTGGGTGGCTGTTTGTGAGTCTGAAGAAGAGATATGGGAAGCGCATACACACTTTTTGCTGAGCTTCTGGGTACTAATTAACATTTTCATTAGAATATTCAAGTCATGGCTGATTTGCATTAGGATTTATTATCTGGATAAACCTGACCTGTTTAAACCTTCAGATGGTATTACTGTCAGTGCAGGCTGTAATTATAGGAAGAGCCATCTCTGTGTCATATCAACACCTCTCCTGTACTTAATCTTTTTTTCCCTTTAAATCATTGCTGCCCATTTCATCCCAGAATTATTTGATCTGATAAATCATTTTATGTCAGGTTTAATTGCAGTCCTTTTTGGTATTATCATTGCCCCTAATATGTGTCTTTAGACATACAGACTAATGAATGGTTACTTGCATCATCTGCTTACTACACTAATGTTTTCCAGACATGTTTGTTGATGAGTTTGGCATATGAAGCAATTTCCTTCAGTAATAAAGCTAATTAAAGTAGGCAGTCATCCACACAACAGTCTTTTAATGAATGATAATGACCTCATTCATCCAACTGCTATTACTCACCAAGTCCACTAGCTGGACCTCTTGAAAGATCTGTCTGCAGAGAACCCTTGGTCTTAAAAAAAAAGAAGACAGCTACTGTAGACCAGTGTTTCTCAACCTGTGGGTCCCCAGATGCTTTGGCCTTCAACTCCCAGAAATCCTAACAGCTGGTAAACTCGCTGGGATTTCTGGGAATTGTAGGCCAAAACACCCGGGGACAGACAGGCTGAAAACCACTGCTGTAGAGGGTTGAAGATTACCTTTATTATATTTAATGGGTTAAAAAGTTGCAGTTCAGCCCTGCAAATGGAATGATTTATTTTTGAATTAAATGAGAAATTTAGACTTTATATGTGAAACAATATATTTGAATTCAAATTATAGATTTGAAAATTATGTTTGAGTAATGGAGAAAGGATGGTAAAGGATGGAATGTTTTTGGAGCACTATAATGGCATTTACAACTTTCGAAAAGGACATGTGGTTTTGGGTTCAGCCAATTCTTCCACAAGTTAATACCAGCATCTTCTCTCACTTTTGAATTATAGTACTAGCATACAGTATATGATCAGAAGACTTTTGTCTCCATTGCAACAGTTGGGATCCTTTGTACCTTTGATGGTGTGGGATATGTGTGAAAATCAAATAAACTATTTCAGTGAAATAATGCTTTTTTCAATTATGTGATATATTTGAAAATACCTGAAAACTAGCTGTGAATTAATTTAAAGTGCTGAGATAGAGAAAGGGAAGCCATATGTAGTTTTCTTTGGTAAAGGGGAAGGGTTTTCAATACTAAAGTGTATTAGTACTGTTGGTAAGCATGTATAGCATGTGAAATTATGTGTCTTTTCCCCCTGATATGTTGTTTAAATGTTAAAATACAGTCTCCTATATTCCCACCAAGAATATCTATGAAATGATGTAACTGAAAGAAGGGTCTTCCTGGGGATTTCAGGGCCACGGAAAAACCTATATGTGAGACAGGGAGCCCTTCTACACAGGTACATGATACACCTCAGAACCGGAATAAAAAAATGCTAGTTTTGGGCTACATTGAGGCCACACAAGTGTTCTGAACCACGTTGTGGCAGGACACTGACTCAATAGCCTAACCATAGCAAAGCTGTTTCAGTAGGGCTGGGCATGGGCTTGGTTTCCACCCATTCCTGCTCTTTCCAGGTTCCTTTGCCAGTCATGTGACTTTGAATGAGGAAAAACGGCTGCTACCATTCAGTAGGTGCTTTTTCTTTCTTTTTCAGTGGAAAATTGGGAGTGCAAAAGGGCATGAAGGGACTGCCATCCTACTGCGCTGGGCCACCTGAGCTCAGGAGCATGGGATGCCTGTGGAGACAATGGTCTTGGATCCTACATAGGGAATTGGAATGGCTGTCCCCACTGCCCCAATACAAGGGAACATCTGAATCCTGGACCAGGATTTGGATCTTCCTCTGTGTTTTTTTAAACCTGAGATGAAGCTGTATTAAGCAGCTTACCTTGGGTTAAATCACGTTGGCTTGTGAGCATTGTGTGACTGCACCAGGCTAATGTGATACCCACATTGCATTATTTGGCTGTGTAGATGCAGCCCAATAATGTTGATATCTAAACCCAAAGCATGATGTAGTGGTTAAAGTAAAACCAGGGTTGTAGTTTAACCACTACAGCATTGAGGTATAACTGGGGCTCGAATCCCCATATAACCCTGTAAACCCTCTGGATTACCGTGGATAAGGCACATTGCCCGCCCACCCCCGAAAGAAGACACACGACAACAGTGGTTGGGTTCCAATTGGGCAACATTTATTCAAATTGTTACCTATTTAATTGACCTAATCCTTAACTCAAGGGGTGTCAGGTATTTGCTGAATCCAATTCAGGTAGCTACCCTACCTGTTTTATGTAAAGTTGCTGGCAGAAAACTATGCTCCTTGACAACTGGCCAAGGCAGCCTGTGAAAGGGCTGGGCGCGCGTTCTGGTGCCCCAAGTGTGGATCCCAAACTCTTCCCATTCCCGCCATAACCAAACTTCCCGATCAACTTGAACTTTGATTGAGTATTAACTGTATGGCTTCCACCCCCAACGGGGGATGTCTTGAATGCCCACTGAAATCAGGAGTTTCCTCTCTCTATTTTCCGCCACAGATTGGGGGTAGATGTCCATCTTGCCTCCCAACCCCCACCAAGTCTTCTAACACCCCTGCTAATCCCTTCTGCAAATCCGCTAGGAATTGAAGGTTTCCAAGGTCTGAAAAGTGGACTCCGTCTCTCCTGAAAATGGAAGGGTTATAAAGATTGAGATCCGGATGGTCGATGTAAGATCCGTTGGCTCCTGTCGCCACATTCCGCATGGCCCGGTTCACTCGCTTCCGTGCTCTCTCCAGCATCCTCACGTCCCCTCCACCCGACCACTTGCATCGTGGCGTGATGGCGGACAACACGATGTGAACCCGGGGCCATGCCTGCCAAATCCTTTGTAAATCCGCTCGGGCCTGCATGAACAGCGCCTTGCCTGACAGCAGGCCAAGGTCGTTACCACCGAGGTGGATCAGCAACACATCAGGAGGAACTCCACTCCTGGCATCGAACAACAGGGGGAGCAGGCCGTCCCAGCGTAAACCGCGTCTACCTCTCCATTCCACAGTGGCAATGGAGGCAAGGCCCAGGTGCTGTCCATAGGGGGTCTTGTGTGCTTCCTTCTCAGCCCAGTAGATGTAACTGTGTCCGCACACCAAGACCCTCTGCCTATGCTCCAGCCCGGCCGATCCTGAAACAATAACATGTTACAACAGCACGCTCCGTATGTAACTCTTATACGCCCCGGATTTCCATCTCCCCAGGGACTTGACTGCCTGGGCCTCGTAGCCCATTGCAGCGGCCGTTGATGCTGCGCCGATCCGAAAGGAATGAGTCCCAAATTTGTGTTGGCCCAGGCCCAGCAGTTCCAAACATTTGGCCGTAACCGTCCAGAATTGATACTTTGTAAGGGGTGTGTTATCCCGGTGACAGAAGAGGTAACCTGGTGTAGTACCCCTGAGCGCTAGGAAACGGGCCATGGCCATGACTGGGCACAAATCACCATCCGAGGCGCCCGATAGTGTGATTAGGCACCCCTTCCCCTGCTGGTCAGTCTTAGATGTCCTCAGCTTGATCTCCAGCCTACCCTGTCCCAATTTGGTGTCGGAATACAGCAAGGCCCGATGAGAGGAGTCGGTTTGGAGCCCGCGACCAGCTCGCTTACCCGCAGTGCCCCAAAGAAGGCTGTCAAAGCTGCCGCGTGGAACAACTCCTGCTCGTATTGTGACTCACACACCGTCGGCCACAATAGCCTAAGCCCCTTCAGGATCGCGGGAGTTAGAGGTTGCCTGTCATCTGCGGGTTTCCCATGGTCCCTTGTCCACCCCGCAAGGATTTTATGTATTCGGAAGTCATTGGTCGAGTCAGGCATGCCCTGGGCCTTGAACCAGTAGGGAACAAACAACAAAATACACGTTGCATATCATTCAATTAATAACTCATGTTAGCATTTAGCATATTAGCGTTTAGCAAGCTGACAATAAAGTTTGGTGAAAACAAATCATATATCATATATTTTTTGTGTCTTAATACACTATTTATATACTCATAAGTAAGCAGAAGTACATCACAGTAAATAACAGCCTAATGGCATATCTATGTTCCCTGTTTGGGAGAAGTAGTCCATGCAAGTACTGAGGCACAGTGGCAGAACAACATAAATTGCTGGCGAATCGCCTAAATAGTCCAAAAGAATATAGTCAAATGGGACTTGCAATGGATTTATATAAGCAGAAGTACATCACAGTGAATAACAGCCTAATGGCTTATCTATGTTCCCTGTTTGGGAGAAGTAGTCCATGCAAGTACTGAGGCACAGTGGCAAAACAACATAAATTGCTGGCGAATCGCCTAAATAGTCCAAAAGAATACAGTCAAATGGGACTTGCAATGGTACTCAGCGTTAGTCTGTGAAGGAGAGTAGCGCTGGTCGCGAATAGCCGAAAATGAAGAGCCAGAGCCACAAAGGGTCGCGAAGAGCCTCCCAAGCGGGGAAGGGAGGGGGCGGTAGCCGCCCAAAGCCGACGACAATAGCGCTGTGCCGGTGCCTGGCGTTCGGGTCGTTCGAACACTTTCTTCTTCAGGGCTCGCTGGTAGGAATATTCCTCTGAACCCACTGGGGGTTTGTCTTAAAATTGAAAAGATAAAAAGCATTCTATAATTCAAAGTAAAGTGACGCGTACTCATACCCAGTGTTTTTGCCTTGAACCAGTAGGCCAGTGCTGCTAGTTTGCCTTTAATAGTCTGCGGGGCCCGACCGCTCCTCCTCTCATATACACAAAATTGGGCCACGTGTTCGTAAGGTACGGGGAATCTTTCGGGCAAACCGTAATAATCCCTGAATTCGGTGAAGTCTCTTACTGCCCTTGAATATGCTCGCCTGGAACTAGGGGCCAGGGCCCTGGACATACCAGCTGTGACCTCGTCGGTCCAGCCAACCAGAGATGGCTTGGCATGTTTTCTGGGCCCCTTTCCGCGCCGGGCGCTAGCTGCCTGAAGCGCCCCATCTGCATGCGAGACAGAGCATCAGCTAAGGAGTTGTCCAGTCCCGCGATATGGGATGCCCGAAACAAAATGTTAAACCTCAGGCAGTGCAACGTGAATAAACGCACCACGCCCATCACCCCGGTGACCTAGATGTTAGGGTATTAATGACCTGAACAGTGGCCATGTTGTCACACCAAAAGTGGACGGAGGAGTTAGCGAATTTGTCCGCCCAGAGATGGACAGCCACCAGTATAGGGAAGAATTCCAAGAAGGTTAGGTCGGATGTGATACCTGACGCATGCCACTCCTCAGGCCATCGCTCCGCACACCATTTGCCATTGAAGTATACTCCGAACCCTATGGCGCCCGATGCGTCAGATGACACCTTAAGGGCGTCTTTTACCAGCAGTTCTTGCCGCCAAAATGAGATACCGTTGTAATTTTTGAGAAATTGCGACCAAACTGCCAGATCCGATTTAATTTGTTGAGTAATTCTAATGTGGTGATGCGGCAATGATACGCCCGAGATGGCATCACACAATCTGCGCAGGAATGCCCTGCCCGGTGCTATCACCTTGCAGGCAAAATTTAGGTGACCAATTAATTCTTGGAATTCCCTTAAGGTGGCTTTCTTCCTGAGGACGAATTGTTCCAACCTATGCCTCAGGTCTGCGATCTTATCTGGTGGCAGCCTGGAAAACTGGTTGACCGTGTCTAGCTCAACCCCCAAGAATGTTAGCACTGTCTTTGGGCCCTCCGTTTTCCTGCGCTAGCGGTACCCGAGTTCCTCCGCTAAATGCTGAAAAGTGTGTAACAAGGTATAGCATTGCCCTGACCCATGGCTCCCCACGAAGAGGAAGTCATCAAGGTAGTGCGCTGCCCCTTTTAGCCCCGCCTTGGCCTTCAGGGCCCATTCCAAGAATGTGCTAAATGTCTCAAATGCCGCACACGACACTGAGCAGCCCATCGGGAGAGCTCGGTCCATGTAGAACCGCCCCTCGAAGCAGAAGCCGAGCAATTCAAAGTCCTCTGGATGTACAGGAAGTAGCCTAAAAGCCGACTTTATGTCACACTTAGCAAGCTCAGCTGCGGGCCCATGCCGCCTGATCAGCCTAACTGCCGCGTCGAAGGACGTGTAGTGCACCGTGCATAAGTCGTCTGGTATCGCATCATTCACCGAGCTCCCTCGGGGGTAAGACAGGTGGTGAATGAGGCGATACTCGCCCGGGGCTTTCTTTGGTACTATTCCCAACGGGGAGACCCTGAAGTACTGTGTAGGCGGGGCAGCGAAGGGGCCTAGAATCCTGCCCTCCGCCAACTCCTTGCCGATTTTCTTTTTAACGATGTCCTCCATGCCCACTAGTGATCTAAGGTTGGGGGCTAGTCTTTGAGTCCTCTGACCCAGGGCTGGGATGCGGAAACCCTGCGTAAAGCCCCCGCCCCGGCCTACCCTTCGAGCAGTTCCGCGCAGAGTGCGAGCCCCAGCATATTGTGCAAGCATGCTGGAACCTGCAGGGTTTTCGAGAGCATGAACCCTGGGCGGCAAATTCCCAGCACATTGACTGCGTTCTTTGGCCCTGTTGCCGCGGGGCCGCCTGGCGAAAGGGCAGCCCACCTTTAAGGTTTTGAATCATATGGCCACTGTCAGTTAGTTCGCCTGGTATCGCCTTGGCCGCATTCATGATTGCCATCCAAAGCTGGCTGTCTATTAAATCCCAGCGCTTATTGGGTTCCTCAGCCGCTTCCGACCTGAAGCGTTTGTCATACTCGAGCCAGGCCGGACCAGCGAATTTAAGCCGGGCCTCGTTTATGATTTTTGGTACTTAAATAAGGCCTTGGACCGACTAGGGTATGTGTTGCTGATAATGTCAGCGTAAATGGTCCAACCCGCAAACCAATTTTCCCAATTTTGCTCAATTTCTCTCTTTTTTAATTTCTCCTTAGCTTCGTCATCTAGGTCGTCCCTCTCTTTTTTGTCCAATTCCCTATAGCACAACGAAAACAGGTCAATGTACTCGTTCCGCAATATTTTTCTCTAGTGTCTTTTGGGAAAGGTGCGTGCCTAGTGACGAAGTGGTCACTGATGGGGCTATTGGTAATGTCCATTCGCTGGTACCCCAAAACTGGTTGGCGTCCCCCGTCCTTGCCGCCTCTAGGGTTATGGGTGCAGGCAAAATATTAACCGCTGAATTGGCTGGCCCTGGCAAATTACCATGGCCCGCGTCCCTCAGTGCTGCGATAACAGATGCCGGGAGGTGAGTAAGAGGGTTAGTTAGCATGCTGTGTGCAGGGGCGCCGTCCCACGGCCACGCCGGTGTGGTGCTATTACCTGCTGGAGCCGCAGGTCCTCCTGCAGCTGCTGCTGGCCCGGCTGTAATTACCGGTGTCGCGACTGGTGCTGGCGGAGCTGGGGCTGGCGGAGCTGGTGCTGGCGGAGCTGGTGCTGGCGGAGCTGGTGCTGGTGCTGCAATCACAGGAACTGTCGCAGCAGTCCATGCTGGCAGGGCTGTGATCACCGGGACTGGCCTTGGAGCTGGCCCTGTGATTACCGACACCGGCCCCACATCCTGTTGCGGCTGAGCTGCCCCCCCTGCCTGCTGCTGTTGCTCCTCTGGGCGGGTGACGGTATGGGTCATGCGCTGCTGCACTGCCTCTAGGGAAGACACCCGAGACAAAATGTGTTTAAGCATCACTTTCCTGCTGGTGCCGCGAGGCGGCCTAGGTGCGGCCTCGCCAACTGCGATCCCCGCCCCTTTTTCCAACCCCTCAATCCTAGTTAAAACCATAGCCATGGTCTCGTCTTCATCCTCCGAGGACGATCCGGGAGGGGGTGGTGGGCGCTTTGTCCCCGACGTCTTGGCCGGCCCCTTGCCCCTAGGGGCGCCAAAGTTCTTCCGCGGTGCCATCCTGTAAAGAGAAACAATCTCCATGTGAGCACCTCGCTGCCTAACAACCTTGGGGACCTCCCCGCAATACCGTACCGGCATCTCGGCCCACTTGTGGCCCATAGAAATGCATCCATCCCTTGTCCTCGAACTCGTGACCATCATACTGAGCCAATTCACAATATATGCTTTGAACTGGGTTATCAGAGTCCACAATAACATATAATACAATTCAATGTGGATTTTATATAGCTGTGTGGAAGGGGCCCCAGGCCGGGAGGGATCGGGCCTGGCGAGGCCTACCCCCCGCCAGGCCCGCAACTTTAGGGCAGGGGGGGAGCGGAGAGGGAACCGGGGCCCTCTCTCCCCCCCCCGCGGCGTCCCAGCCGCCCCGTGGCCGCCCGGGAGGATCGGGCCTGGCGAGGCCCCCCCGCCAGGCCCGCCACTTTAGAGAAGGGGGAGCGGAGGGGGAACTGGGGCCCTCTCTCCCCCCCCCCGCGGCGTCCCGGCGGCCACGTGGCCGCCCGGGAGGGATCGGGCCTGGTGAGGCCTACCCCCCGCCAGGCCCGCAGCTTTAGAAAAAAGGGGGGGAGCGGAGGGGGAACTGGGGCCCTCTCTCCCCCCCGCGGCGTCCCGGCGGTCACGTGGCCGCCCGGGAGGATCGAGGCCTGGCGAGGCCTACCCCCCGCCAGGCCCGCAACTTTAGGGAAGGGGGGGAGCGGAGAGGGAACCGGGGCCCTCTCTCCCCCCCCCGCGGCGTCCCGGCGGTCACGTGGCCGCCCGGGAGGGATCGGGCCTGGCGAGGCCTACCCCCCGCCAGGCCCGCAACTTCAAGGAAGGGGGGGGAGCGGAGGGGGAACCGGGGCCCTCTCTCCCCCCGGCGTCCCGACGGTCACGTGGCCACCCGGGAGGGATCGGGCCTGGCGAGGCCTACCCCCCGCCAGGCCCGCACCTTTAGTGAAGGGGGAGGAGAGGGGAACCGGGGCCCTCTTCCCCCGGCATCCGGCGGCCCACGTGGCCGCCCGGGAGGGATCGAGCCTGGCGAGGCCTACCCCCGCCAGGCCCGCAACTTTAGAGAAGGGGGAGCGGAGGGGCCTGCACTTCAGGGAAGGGAACCGGGGCCCTCTCTCCCCCACGTGGAGAGCTCAACCTTCAAGGGGGGGGAACGGAAGGGGAACCGGGGCAAAACAAGGGGGGAGAGAAAAAGGCAAAAGGGGGGGAAAGGCAAAAAGGGATAAAGAACATGCAAAAGGGGAGAGCAAAAAGGCAACAAGGGAAGAGAAAAAGGCAGTAAGGGAAGAGAGAAAAAAGGGGGGAAGCCACCTGGAAGGGGCAAAAAAGGGGGGAGAAAACAAAAGAGGAAGAAAAAACCTCCTCCCGCAGGGAGAAGAGGGGCCTCGCTGCTGAGCCCCAGCGGGTGCCCTCTTCCCCATAGGCCCCCGAGACCGACCTGCGCGGGGTGGCAAAGCTCCTTCCTCCCAATATGCATTGGGGGAAGGTAGCATTCTCTCAACATTAGAGGAGGGAATAGAAATCATTGCATGGGAAACCTCTAATAGATTTATCTTAGGGTTGCCATAGGTTGGAAACCGAGGAACCCAACAACAAACTTTGGTAAGTCTAAATCAGCATGTTGTGATTCAGCTTTTGTAGCATGGGTCCATTTAGTTCAACCAGCCCCAGTTAACAATCTGGCTGCAGTTCTTTGTAACAAATAAAGCATCTGAACATTCTACAAATCCAGCACTACATAAATCACATTATACTAATACCAACTGCATGTGTCTAAGACATATGTCAGCATGGCTAGATAAGTCATCTCCAGGAATGGGCACACTTTGCACACTAGTTTTTCAAGTGCAAACATACTCCTTGGCATCATACCTAAAGTGTGAAATTGTATTTTCAGGTAAAGCATAATGTCATCCAGCACATGCTGAATACTTATCCACTGCTATGTCTTCAGACCTTGAGCAACAATGCCTTACCTGCTTTAAACCTAAATTTGGTCATCATAATTCAACCTATTGCTAATGCCAGGCATTAGCTTAGTACTTTCCACCTGTTTAGGGGATTTCTCAGCATTATAAATTGTGATCAGTCTCCTAGTGCGACACAGACTGAAACTGAGGTGGTTCTATAACTATTATGGTTTCAATTTATTCAAGAAGAAGCATGATCAGATTCCTATCTTAATAAAGTGATACCTTTCTTCATAATTGAAAGGGTTTGATATACTGTATAATTTATGCAGCTGTTCACTAATACTCATGAAGCTATCTATTCATGGCCATAACTGGTATTTCGAAATCTAATAGATCAATTTTCTATTTCTTAAGCCTTTTTATAAAATACACAATTTTCTGCCACAATTATCTCCTTAATGGCTGTGTAGGAACCGAATTGTCTACATTTATCCAAAATCAGTGATATTTAAAGATTGATAGAGCTGCACAAAATGTAGAAGTGAAGTGTCACATTAGCTTAACAGAGGTATCTTTTAAAATAAAAATGCATTTGAATGTAACAGCGTGTAATTGGAGCACAATTTCTCAAGTTTTATTTAGTGAAAACAGAATCACACCAGATATGAGCATAATTGCTCTCTAAAATGGGGAAATTATTTCAAAAGTTCATAGACTTTGCTTTATTTATCAAAGTCAGCAAAGATATTTCTTACCATTCTTCAATGCAGCAGAAAAATACAAGCATATGACAGTGATGGGGGACCTGTGAATCTCAAGAAATTGTTAAAGACCAATTCCAAACAGCTCTTAGGCAGCATGGGAAATGAACAGGGACAATGGAGTTGTGGGACTTTTATCATATAAGGAAGAAAAACTGGTATTGCAGCTGAACTATCTCCCCCAAATTACAGCCAAATCACATGACAGTATGTGCTTCTCACTACTGGTTTGCCTCCTTCCTCCAGTGATCCCCCTCTCGCTATTTTGACGCAAAATAGGCCAACAGTTTCTAATCTCACAAATTTGTCACCTACTTTGCAGTATTGCAGGAAAGCAGGGTTACGAAAGTGAGATCACAGAATGATGAACTGGCACAACAGTGCTAATGAAAAGGAGCACTGAATCAATATGCATCCACCAGCTTCACTGATGTACCTGTAGCAGAATAGTGGGTTACTGTGATAAAATCTATAGTCTGAATAACATCTGTAAGAGACTGTCAGTTTTCTATACCTGGAAAATATTCACTAGACAGAAGTATTATCCAACTGTTTCTTTCATTTGTACTAATGCTAATCTTCCAGTATTCATGACTTGTACTAGTAGATCAAATGAATGAAAATTAGTGTAGTTCACCAAATAGAATTTTGGGCCTGGGCAGTGGTGACCCTGATCAATTGTGAAATTGATAAGGTCATGTGGGGCAATCAACTTCTGTCACCCTAGAATCATCAAATAATAGAATTGGAAGAGACCACATGGGTCATCTAGTCCAACCCCCTGCCATACAGGAAAGGCACAATCAAAACACCTCTGACAGATGGCCATCCAGCCTCTGTTAAAAGCCTCTAAGGAAAGAGTGTCTATTACACTCCGAGCCAAAGAGTCCCACTGCTGAAAAGATCTTACAGTCAAGAAGTTCTTCCTAATGTCCAGGTGGAATCTCCTTTCCTGTAATTTGAAAACATCGATCCTAGTCTCCAGGGCAGCAGAAAACAAGCCTGCCCTCTCCTCCTTATGACATCATTTCACATATTTAAACATGGAGATCATGCCTCCTCTCAACCTTCTCTTGTGCAGGCTAAACATACCCAGCTCTTTAAGATGCTCCAAACCTTTGATCATTTTAGTTGTGCTCCTCTAGACAGCTTTTAGCTTGTCAATATCTCTTTTAAATTGTGGTGCCCAGAATTGGACACAGTATTCCAGGTTTTCTTTCATGTCAAGAGCAACTTAAAAAACTGCAAATCACTTCTGGTGTGAGAGAATTGGCCATCTGCAAGGACGTTTTCCCATCTTGTGGGAGGCTTCTCTCATGTCCCCATATGAGAAGCTGGAGCTGACAGATGAGAGCTCACCCTGCTCCCCAGATTCAAACCGCTGACCTTTTGGTCAGCAGTCCTGCCAGAACAAGTGTTTAACTCATTGTGCCATCAGGGGCACCCTAGTATTCCAGGTGAGGTCTAACCAAAGCTGAATAGAGAGACACCACAACTTCCCTCTATCTAGACAGTAGACTCCTTTTGATGAAGCCCAGAATCTCATTGGCTTATTTAGCTGCTGCAAAACATAATTGGTTCATGTTCAACTTGTTGTGGCATAACCCATTCTGTATCTTCACAATTCATTTTTTTCTACCTAAGTGTAGTATCTTACATTTGTCCTTGTTAAAGTTCATTTTGATAGTTTTGGCCCAGCTTTCTAATCTGTTAAGGTCATTGTGAATTTTGTTCATGTGCTCTGGAGTATTAGCTATCTCTCCTAATTTGGTGTTAACTGCAAACTTGATAAGCATGCCTTCTTAGACTGTCTAAGACATTAATAAAGATGTCGAGCAGAACTGGGCCCAGAATTTAACCCTGCAGCACTCCACTGTCAGAACTGGAGGTTCTTAGCCTTGGAGAGGCTAAGGGAACTCGCAGTCTGACTTAGCATGCGAGAGACTGATGTGACCCTGGGGATTCCCCTGGGGATGATGTAATCTCCCAAGAGGCAACAGGGAATTCTTGCTGAGTCAGGGAGGATGTGACGCGGCTCCCTCTGGACATTGGACACTGGCACGCAGAATGCTGACTCAGATGGGATATGATGTAATATCCACTGGACACTAGGACTGCTGAGTCAGAGGGTATGATGCAACCTCTCCCGGACGTTGCAGGTGAAGGGAGGGGGAGAGTTTGAGTATAAAAGGTGTGTTTGGGTGTCGGGACACTGCTTTGGCTTTACAAGTGTTGTACCTTCAATAAATTCGTTGGATCGACTGACAGTCTTACGGAAGATTTGGAGCGGCCTCACAGAAGCCAAAGCCCGTTTTAACCTTCCCAGTATGGCGAGGTTGGCATTGGAGGAAGAGGATTATTTGGATACTTGGAACCTTGCTCCAGAGGAAATCCGAAGGACGATGGAGTGGGAATGGACCACGATCGATCAAGTGGGATTTCCTGATGAGTCCAGAGAAGCGACGGCGTCTTGGCGTGCGTCGGCTCAGGTGGACAGAGATATTCTTCGAGACGAGCCCAGAGAAGTGGGAGGCTGGAGGATGTTTTCCACTCAGGCGGGCTCTAGAAGAGTTGGAGGAGAATCCAGAGAAGCAGGAGCTCGGGGCGCCCCTGTTCAGGTGGATTTTTGAGGAGCCGGAGGGACCAGAGAAGCAGCGTGGGGCACGACTGCTCAAGTGGACCCGTTGGCGGCTCAAGGGCGAGGCAAGGCAAGGTTGCCCGCAGGCGGTAGTGAGACTACTGAGCCAGAGTCTCCGACAGAGTTGGAGGTATTACAGTGCCGGATGGAGGTGATGGAGAATACCTTCCGGCGGATGTCCAGGGAGATGTCGAGAAGGGAGAAAGCTTTGGATTCAATGTGGAGTGCTCCTGGAGGAGGTGATTTCACCTATCAATCCTGGATGGATGGCAAGAAGTCGGATGTTCGTCCTAGATCTTCTGTGGGAGTGTGGACGGGAGGTAGCCAACATTCAACAAAGGGGGAGGCTTACCCATCAACAAATAATAGCCTCTACCCATTCAATATATTATGGGCCATACCCATTCAACAAAAGGTAGGCTTACCCATCAACAAATGGTAGACTCTACCCATTCAATATATTATGGGCCATACCCATTCAACAAAAGGTAGGCT